>JARKHS020016230.1:0-141721 GCA_030143305.2 Amblyomma americanum | reverse complement strand
ACCAAAGGCGGGCTTCCAAAATCGCAAAGACGCTGTGTCGCACGGAAGCATAATAATTGTCCATTATCATAGCCTTCATTGCCGACATGATAGCATTTCGAAGGAAAGCCAAATATCTCGCTATGTTGTTTACAGCGGTCTTGAAACGCGCAGGTGATGTCTTCACATGGGTCCCACGTACCAACTCACTCCCCAACAGCTTCGAAACTACAATGTTCAAGGAAATATCGAGATTAAGGTTTCAGCAGAAGTCAGTCCGAGTCCTTGATGTCCTGCAGCAACAGGTATTGTCTCACGTGTCGCCAGCTGTCCGAGTCCAGCTCGTCCAGCTGCATACTGCCGTCGGCACGCGGCTGGCACATGACTCGCTCTTTGACAACGCCAGCCACTCGCATGAAGTCGTGGATGCCTTGGATGACGAGAAGCGCATTTCGAATCATAGATGAGCCCTCGGCTTCACTTGTCGACAAGACTTCCGCAAATTCTCGAACAAGGGCAGGATGCTGTGACACCACCTCCAGAGCAATGGCGTTGAATCTGCAAAGCAGTTGGTTTACGCCATTACGCTGTTCATGAATATGTCGAAAGTACCGTTTCCGTCAAAAATATGCAGCCCAAGGGGTCTCATCCCAAGTCATATAGCGGGGCTCTTTAGCACATTTTACAGTCCCAAGCATGGGAGGGTTGGGGACTGAAGTTCCTTCCGCCTTCGTGATATTAGGGTCCCTATGTATGCAAGAGCAGCCTTACTGCAAGGCTCAGAAGCAGACCCCTTGGCCTGTGTAGTTTTGGCAAAGACTGCACATGTATCGAGCTGAAGGTTGTTGCATGCTAGTCGCGGGAGTAGAGCATGAGCTTCGAAAATGGCTACGCAGGAACGAAACTTTCAACAGATGCCAGAGATTAATCGCTGCCTATAGCGAGACATTTTGTTTCCTTACACTGAGTCTCCACAGCCCTCATAACTGATTTCAATAGCACTAATGTCTGACCCAGTACTTGCTCCTGAGCTCATTTCAGAACAACCGTCCTGTCTTCGCCCTTCTACGTCCCGTCCATATGCTACGTTTTTGTTTATAATAAAATCGGTTACCTCGCTGGAAGCCACACCATATCTTCCCAAAACACCAAAGCTATGTGGCATGCGTTTCTTGTTCACTAATAAATGTAGCACCCACCTAACCCCCTCCCCTGCCCCCATGTCATCTTCTAAAGTGCTTGCTGTTTATCGATCTTTCTGGAAGTATATAACATGCGAGAATGTGGTAATGGGCAGTGAAAAAAAGTTAACATGTCAAGAATTCATATTAAAAGACAAAGTTTGCAATTCTTTCAAACTTTTCTTTTTAACTTAAAAGTTTACCTCCACTGCAAGACAGAACTAAGCACTACCAGCTGTAGCCAATCAAAATGACTTCGATGGAGAGTAGTAGTTCAAGTGCAGAATGAGTGTCGATGGCAACATCGAACACTGGTGTGCTCAGATTCAATCGAAACCACGAGCACAAATGTTTTCATTGTCTTGCTTGTGCGATTTTCCCGCACGTAAACAGTACCCATGGCACCTTAAATAATCGTTTAATTTCATGTCTCTTGCTTTAAATTTATGTAAATATAACATTGGTGCACTACGGTGGCGCGTTTCTGCTTAACGCGTCGGACGCCGCCAGACAGCTTCGCCATCTATGGCATTATCTACAGCAGCTAAGGCTTCTATGAGAGGACTGTTGCTACGACGTATAGGGTATTGTTTGTCTAAATGATATAAATCTAGCGCCTGCAATTTGAGCGCGTAAGCAAGAGCATGCCCAACAGTGCAGGCAGACTTACTTGTCACATAAGGTAGCCGTCGCAAATAAGGTAGCTCCGGTCACGAGGTCAGAGTTGCGCCGCACCGCATTCAACACTGAAAACCAGTCCTTTGTCGACCTCACTCCGGCACGGAGAACGACCCCAGTGATCGTGTAGTTGGCATCAATATTCGCCGACAGCCTCTGGACAAAGGCACTTGGTCCAGTGGGAATACGAAGACACATGTCGAGTCTTCTTATATGTGCACTCAACATTACTGCGTCCGCCAAGCCCTCCACGTCTTCAAGGTTCACGTTAGTTACGGTGACAATCAGTTCACTTATGCTTCTGTTTGCAGACAGCGACTCGAGAATGACGCTCCACCAGGTATACGAGACATTGGGGTCGCTGTCATTAGGTGAAGCGAAGAGTTTAAGCACGCGCAGTGTTAACGTTTCGCGAATGTAATCGGCGATGATCGGAGAGAGCGAGAAGTCATCTCCGCATAGGGTAAAGCATACGGTCCTAATATGGCTGAGAGAAAGCAGGCGCTGTAGGGTGCTGCGCTCGAAGCTGCGAAGGTTGCGGTTGAAAAACCAGACTTCTGAAAAGCCTCTGCATTCCCATCCACTCGTGTTACCGTCATTGTAGTAAGTTCCCAGATGAACTTTCTCTTCAGCGCCGCTTCCGCTCAGCGCCTTGCAGACGTGCTGAAGCGACTATCTGTCCTACATGTAAGACAGACGGGTCACCTTTTGCGACATGAGTTTACGAGGCAGTTCCTTGAAAAGCTACTCCCAGCGTTCAGGTTGCCAGAATTGGACGGGAAGGCTGAGTTCTTTGAGTATTTCGTTTTCTATGACGGGCTCGAGGCAGCAGTCACAGACGTTGAGAGGTTGAGACTGCGATATCCCCGAAAATGAGTCAATATGAAGAATCCGCAGTACTTTGTTTCCTAAAATGATTTTCGCTAAGTGCTGCGCGAACTCCCGATCAATTCTAAAATATTTAAGGGTTACGGATGACAGGGTTTTGTTCGCCACGATTCCCTCGAGAACGGAGCTCAGCCAGCTTTGAGTATCCATTTCAAGGACTGCCACAATCTTCAACGTCGTTAGAGTGGCGGTGGTCTCCAAGTAATGGCACAAAGCCCGCCGATATGCGTCGGTTCTAGGCCGGTAACGTACAGCCAGTTCTCTCAGAGTCGAGTTCGCTGCGAGGGCTGTGAAGAAGGCCACTTCGCCTTCGTGGTTATCTAACAGTGCTTCAGACGTGTTCAGGCTCACTAGGGATGTTGTCGTGTGGACGAGCCTTGATAGTACTGGCGCCATGTTTGTTGGACACATGCCGTTGGACTTGAACTCCAACTCCTCCAAATTTTTGAGCGTGGGGATGGCTGTACAGACGATCTCCGGCATGCAGTAGTGGGAAAAGTGCAGTTTCAGTACTTTCACGGATGTGTTGGAATGCAGGGCATTGGCAAAAATGTGAGCGTGAATGCTCAACGCGAGCGGGTGCACTTGTACGAAGGTAACGCAGTGGTGATGCCTGAGCAGCCAGTAGAGAAGCGTGGAAGCTCGGTGCGTTTGAGGTTGCTCTAGCTCATGCAGGCTGAGGTGGTCGCCAGGGATGGGAGTCAGGCAGAGATTTGCACTTCTTCCTGGTAAAAAAAGCTCAGTTGGAGGCGTATGTGAATCAAGAACTCGTTCCATAAGGGCAATTTCCGGGAGATCTGGCACGTGTTGTACTGCGTAGCTGTGCAGGGACAGCGGCAGTCTATGTCCGCTCCAGAGAAGCAACCCTTGGCGTTTTCCAGCCTGGCTAACGACTTCGGAACTGCTTGCTCAGGGTCAGGATCGGGGGGCGACGCTGCTTCCTCGGCGCGCCATTCAGGGTCCGCCATTTCTGCCTGCGGGTGAAAGAGACGCTTTAAGAATACATTGAAATAGGAATTGGTGGCTGCTTGTATACGCGCATTAGAATGAGTACCGCTAGCACCACGCGTTGCTTATCACACTGGACTATACTTAATGCACGTCGAAAACTACAGGAACATGATTGCAATGCATGGATAGCATCGACAAAGAGGAAGGAGCCAATTTGTTCATGGCCCTGGCCCGTTGCCCTGCTAGCTATGACTGAATTTTTAGTTGAGCCATTTTTTGTAAAGCCATACCTCGCGTATTAAGGCCAACTCACTTGGATCAATTTTCTCACGAAAAAGCGACTAACATCTCACAGCCAATCCAGGGGCGTCATGGGGGGAGGGGGCGGTGTCCGAGAGGTAGCTGTTAACCGTAGGTCTAGAAGAGGCAGATATGTTCGCCCGGAGGCCAGCCGCTCGCTTGATTTCCAAGTAACACAAATATTTTCCTCGGAGTAGCGAAGCAAACGGTTGATCTGGCGTAACATGGGAGGTTTAAAACGACTAAATGGAGCTGAATTTTAATAAAAAATTGGAGGGAACGCTTAAGCGCCGCCTTAGGCCTGTTTCACATGCAAGCGAAAATGCTAGCGAATCCTGCAGCCGCGATGCAAAAGCCTGTGTTTGAGTCGTCACGGCACCCACCGAGCGGGCTCAGTGGTTAGGGCGCTCGACTACTGATCCGGAGTTCCCCGGTTCGAAGAAGACTGCGGCGGCTGTGTTTTTACCAACTGCTACCTTGGTCGACGAGAACAAAGTTTATCCTCCTCCTCCTATATGTGCCAGCAACGTCTGAGGCCTTCCTTCCTTCCTTCCTTCCTTCCTTCCTTCCTTCCTTCCTTCCTATGGAGGCAAAACACTAAGGCGCCCGTGGGCTGTGCGACGTCAGTGCACGTTAAAGATCCCCAGGTGGTCGAAATTATTGCGCAGCCCTCTACTACGGCACCTCTTTCTTCCTTTCTTCTTTCACTCACTTTTTTATACCTTGCCTTACATCGCGGTTCAGGTATCCAACGATATATGAGACAGATACTGCGCCATTTCCTTTCCCCAAAAACCAATTATAGTTATTACTACTTCCCTCCGCGCGTTCTTTGCCATGTGCGCGAGTTTGAGTTTGAACCCGTAGAAACCACGTGACAGGTATGACGTCACTCAGCCACCGACGAAACCAACCGTTCACCTCTGTTTCGGCGTTTCGGGTTATCGGCGTTCATTGCGTTCATTGACGTTGGCGTCGATAACGCTCTAGACTTGGATGATTTTGAGGAAAGGAAGGCGCATAAGTGGCTTCCTAAGGCAGTGGACGTCTCAATCGCCCTTTAAAGTACTTGGCGGTGTTGAGAGGGAGATGTTGGCTGCATGCATCAGCGTTGACAAAGGTGTGGGAGACACGCGGTACTGCTTGAATAGGGCGCACCGTTCATTGGGTGAGTAGCCTGTCGCGATCAAGCATTAACTGCAACCTGCCATTGTGGTAGGGTGGGCGCGCTGCCTGTCCAACGTGCGGAACGCACTCAACGTTAGAGACGCCAGGCGCTTCTACTTGCCCGATACACCACAGTTTTCGCTCTCTAACCAAATTCAGCAGTAGGTAAACCGCAGCTTTTTAACGCGATAGCGTTAAGGAGTTCGTGTCGGAGAAAAGCCGGTGTCATCGGCGTCGGCTGTGAAGGAAAAATTTCTCCTACTCCTCCTCGCAATGTATTTTCCTTCCCTTAAAGCGCGGTCCGGGTGCACAGCGAGAAATGCGAGACAGGTGCCATTTCCTTTCCCTAAAACCAATTTTCATTTCATTTTCCTTCCCCTACGGCCCGGTTTGGCTGTCCACCGAGATATGTGAGACACGCGTCCTTTCCTTAAATTATCCAACGGACCAGGCGGTCGTGGACTCCCTGCAGTGCTGCAACACGCTGTCGCTTTCCACTCTTGAAGGCGAAGCTTGAGCGTCCTCCATTTGTTCCATGTTTGCCCGAATAGAAACACACATATGTTTTAACAGTTTGATGCAACGACTAGGAATGAACATCGTTCGTTACATAAACAATTTCATGCAACAACTAGAAGAGAGCATGGCTCGTGACAGCGAGGGCCATTTTCTTTAAAGACGGTGGAGCTTTAGTTGCAAAACAATAAATGAGCTTTTCAAGCTTTCTGCGCCGACAGCGAAGGTGAGCTGGCGCGGATATTCGTGCAATCAGCTTTTCTTGCATTCTCGTCGATTTCCCTCCACTTCCCAGCTTACCCGTGGAGGGCTGATTCTTCTGTACAGTGCCGCGCCATTTTAAGATAATTTATTAATGTCAAATAGATACTGTGTACCTTTTCTGTGATCACCCGATGTTTAGGTGATTAGCCTGTTACACTCGTCGTGGACATGTACACATGGGTTTTGGTTGTGTAGATATGGTTTTGGAGTTTCGATAACCTTCCCTTTACAATAATTTCTCCGGACTGTTCTGCGCAGAGACTGTGATTCGTTTAATGTCTCTCCTCAGGGATAGCCCTTTGAAATTTCCCCTCCCTGCAGCCAGTGCCAACAAAGAATAACGGTAGGCGTAAAGGACCAATTTGGTGCCCGACGCCCCCTCCGTAATTCGGTTCTAGAAAATTAATCATGGGTAGTGCAATTAAAGGCAGTCAAAACACCGAAAAGCTTGAAATATGGCAGTCGGATTGCAGAGGATATAAAAAAAGAGAGAACTATTACAGCAATTCATAAACAACTAACCCGACCCGATGTAATAACGTTACAAGAAACGAATATGACGCTAACGCTGCAAGGATGCACGACATACGTGTACCCGGAAAGCGCCAAAACCGCAACGCTCATGCGTGAGAAATTATTCGCAATCATGCACAACAGCATAGCCGAGACGGAAATAGAGCGCGTAATTACAGAGATAGTTCCAAAAAAGAAAAAGCAGGGCAGCAGCACCTTCGTATTCAACATCTACAGCTCCCTTAAACAAGAGAAGGACACAAAATTCCATGAACTGTTCCACGGCATAAGCAGCCTAGCCAAAGGAAACAAGTTGGTAATAGTGGGACTTAAACGCCAACAACACAAGCTAGGGCTATGGCAGAGCAAAGGCAAGAATATAAGAGAAGCGGCAGAATCCACGGGGTGCCAATTGATAACGGGCCCATGTACCCCCACTAGGACCGGGAACAGCGTGTGCAGGGACACCTGTCCAGACCTGACGTACGTCAAAAGAACAGGGAAACGTCGTGGGAAAACCTTAATGAAAACCTAGGCAGCGACCACTATATTATCAGCACGCAGATTACAGCCAGCAGATTCAGGCGGAGAATCGGCACTGCCCAAATGACGGATTGGGACGCGTTCAGACAGGCATGCAAAGAAAACCCAACCGAGGAAATAGACTCGATTGAGGCATGGGGGAACATGCTCAAAGACAAACAACGCACCTACGCCAGGGAGATAGACAGGACAGAGCAGACACCCCTGGTGGACCCCGAACTCTTTAGGCTATGGGAAGCACGCAAGGGGCTCACCAAACGGTGGAAAAAGCAAAGATACAATAGGAAGCTAAAACTGAAAATTGCGGAAGTAAAGAAGAGGGTAGAGGAGTGCGCGGAACAGCTAGTGAGAACAAATTGGCAGCAATTCAGCAACTCGCTATGCGGCACTATAAGTACAGCCAGAACATGGCACATACTCTGAGCCTTCCTCGATCCAACTAAAACCAAAAACAAAAACAATAAGCGGATCCACAGACTGGTCCATCAATTTCAAGGTCAAGATTCGGAATTAATAGAAAACGTTAGGCAGAAATGCTTCGGCAACAGCGACCCAGCAGCGTACGCCGAACGCTAACGAGGACAGGAAAACCAAGAATTAGATAAACCCATAACTAGGGAAGAAGTCTACGCAGCAATTAGAAGCACAACAAGAAATACAGCCGCAGGGGCGGACAAAATTACAAACGCACTCATCCGTAACCTAAGCGACGGAATGATTGAAGCGCTGGCCGAATACTTTAATAAGCAATGGGAATCAGAGACTCTTCCAAAAGAGTGGAAGCACGCGGAAATAGTAACGATTCCCAAACCTAGGTAAACCACTGCAGATAGAAAAACTCAGGCCGATATCTTTAACCACGTTCTTGGGGAAATTATGCGAAGGAGTTATAACCAGGCGATTGCAAGATTACATGGAGCAAAACGAGGTATACCCCCATAGCATGTTTGGATTTAGGGCAAAACTGTCCACGCAAGACGTCCTGCTGCAGATCAGGGACGAAATATTAACCAACGTATCCAGATGCGGCGAACGCATAATCATGTCCCTAGACATAAAGGGAGCTTTTGATAACGTTAGCCACGAAGCCATACTAGCAGGCCTGGACGATTTGATTTGCGGGAAAAGAATCTACGGATACGTAAGAGCTTTCCTCACAAATAGAACAGCTACAATAGGGCTCGGGGAAATCAGGCCCAAGAGATTTCAAACACACAATAAGGGAACGCCGCAAGGGTCAGTGATTTCACCCATACTCTTTAACGTAGTATGGGTAAGCTGGCTAGAGAGCTAGGAGCCATACAAGGCATCAGGCATGCAATGTATGCGGACGACACCACTGCGTGGGTCACGGAGGGCTCACTCAGCGAAAAGGAAGCGAAACTGCCGGCTGCTGCAACGTGCGTAGAAAATTATGTTAGACACAGGGGCTTGGCTTGTTCGACGGAAAAATCAGAACTACTAAGGGTCTGGCAAGGTAAACTCAACCGATACACACCGGAAACAAAAGAACTAAAACTAAATGCTCATCTAGAAGGGCAACTCGTACCGGAAAGAACAACCATCAGAATATAAGGGATGTGGATTCAATCCAACCAAAGGTGCACGCAGGCGCTGAGACTAATACAGAACTCGGCGACACAGGTTGCCCGCATGATAACCAGAGTCTCTAGGAAAACGCATGGCATGCAGGAGAGCGACACGCTTAAGCTTGTAAAGAGCGTAGTGGTTAGCCGAATTACATACAGCATACCGTACTATACAGCTGCAACAAAGCAGAAATAAAGCTAGCGGACACGATACTTAGGAGAGCATACAAAACAGCGCTACACCTATCGCAATCAACCTCGACGGAGGAGCTAACGGCTCTAGGTCTGCAAACACCTTTGAGGAGCTAAGGGAGGCCCAACTCGTAGCTCAGCTCCAGAGGCTAAAAAGAGCCAAACAGGGACAGAGCAGCTCAAACCATGCGGCTACGAGGGTGCACTGTCAGAGTTAAAAAAATGGTCTGGCTTAGCTAAGGTTAAGCCTAGGATGCGAAGCATAATATATTTTTGAAAGGGTATAGCCTGGTGACACTTGGTTATACTTGGTAATGCTTGGATACACTTGGTTTATGCTTGGTAATGCTGTATGACTGCCTCGGCGTGAGGAGCGGGGCTCTTTTATACAATGCCGCGACGACAATCGCCCCCTAGCGGGAGGAGCGGGAGTTAGCATTGGTGGTCGCGGCCGCGCGGCGACCGCGCGAGTTTAGCCCCGTTTCTCCTCAGCAGGCGTGACGTCAGACATTTTTAAACGAAAAATACAGCGCAAACACAGACGACGGACGAAGAAGAGGTGCATAACACAAGCGCTGAAGTCAGACCACGTGCTCAGCTGCAGCGCCCCTAGCGGGAGGAGCGGGAGTTAGCCTTGGTGGTCGCGGCCGCGCGGCGACCGCGCGAGTTGAGCCCCGTCTCGCCTCAGCTGTCGTGACGTCAGACCACGTGCTCGGCTGCAGCGCCCCTAGCGGGAGGAGCGGGAGTTAGCCTTGGTGGTCGCGGCCGCGCCAGGCTGGGCTATGGTTGAGCTAAGTAGTGTCCCTATTATGCTTCGCATAAAAGATGAAAACGAATACCCGATGAACAGCGGCAAACCATTAGGGTAGCACCAATTCCCAAAAACATGGATCCAAACCTGCACAAAGAGCGACGGGGGACTAGAGCACAGTATGTGCAACAGAACCTTGCCAACAAAGAAAACATTACGTACACGGATGCGGCTCCATACGGAAGAACTAGACAACATAACAGAAATTGAGCGGTTGCAATGGCAATTAATCATGAGCTCCAAGAAATAGCCAGCGCAACTATCAGGGATGGCACGATTGAGGAGGCCGAAGAGGCTACCGTTGCCCTAGCGGCGGCAGAGGGCTACCGTGCTCAAACGTCCCTAATAATTCTAACAGACTCGCAAACAGCTTGCAGAAACTACATGAATGACAAAATAGGAAGGGGGGGGGGGGGGGGGGCAACGCTCCACATCCTAAAGACAGCCAAATTACCGCTGAAGGAAAAACAATTGCAACACATAATTATGTTCGTACCGGGACACACAGGCATCGCGGGGAATGCCGAGGAGGATATAGGAGAGCTCGAGAGCTTACAAACCGAGCCTCCAACCAAACCATCCTCGAGCAGCCTGACGCGGAACCAGTGCCCTTAGGATACTCAGAAATTCTGAATTACTATAAGGGGTCAGGATTAGATATCCCCCACCTCACAATAATCTCCGCCAGCAGGAAGTGGTCTACTGGAGACGGCTACAAACGGGAACTTTCGTGAATCTAAACATGCTAAGCAAGATCCACCCAGGGCTATATAGCAGCAAATGCCCGTGGTGCGATGACAAAGCCACGTTAATTCATATAACATGGTGTGAAGAGAGAACAAATGCGGTTGCAATAAACAAAATCCCGAGTGCGGAGCAGTGTGAGAGGATGCTTTCCAGCGAGGATCCGGCGGTCCAGGCAGGACTGGTCCGGAAAGCCTACCTGGCGGCAAGACTGAGTGGGGCCCTGGACTAGGGCTTCCAACCCTGCCGCAAGAGCCACAGACCACATCAAAAGATGTGAAGAGTGCCTCTACACCGAGACTCAGCCATATATTTCTATAAATAAAGTTATTTTCTACTACTCCTCTCCTTGTTTACTCAGAGAGGGCTGCTGTGTTTTAGCAAGGCGTTAATGTTAGACGGTTAATGCGTACTTGGGTCTTCACCAGTGTTAAGGTGATCAGCCTGGGTCGCCCGTCCTCAGTATGTATGGGCTCTTTTTGATTTTTCAGATCTTTTTTGGAGTGTTTAATAAACTTTCCTTTAACTAGTTTATCTCGAGACCCGCTAAAACCTGAGCTTGCGCGTGCATCTTCAGCGACAGTTTAGGTGGAAACTCAGTGGAAGCTGCGGGTGCGAGGCGCCAGTGAGCTTGTTACAGATGCTATTCGGAGGTTTCACACGAGACACGTCTGGAACAAGGGGAGTGCGGCTAGGAGTGCTTTAGCACTGAAAACATAGCTGTGGTTACACCTGGACGAACCTAAGACGAGCGACAGCTCTGTTAAGGTAAGCGCACGAACATGATGATGTTGTTGCGACTGATAGAAAAATGGATAGCAAAGTGCGCGGGCCTGCCCACTGCATCAAGTTGAGCCACAATCGCTGCCACGTGCATACAGTGGCAGCGTTAAGAGATGCGTGAGTGAAAGAATGAAAGCAGGACGTGCGTCGCATCTCGTCATCCGAAACGATGACCACGGTTTAGCAATAGATACAACCGGCGACAGGGAGTACTCGCCACATATGTGAGAGGCCCTAGATACCGGCCCCGTAGAGCCCGGAAGCGACCTCCGCCACTAATCTCTGACTGACCGAATGATGTTGGTGGTGGTGGTGGTAGTGGTTTTATTAAAAATAATACTAAAAAGGAAGGAAAAGATTTTTGCTATCCCCGGCATCTGCCATCGATACTGAAGCACCTGAGCTGGGGCAGCGGAAATAAAGGACAGCAGGCAGAATGGAGAAATGAAATTAAAGAGGTGAGTGGACAGGAAGAGAGGTTAGGGGGAGAAGTTATATGTACAAACTATTTACACAATAAGAAAGGTGTCCAGGTTGTGCGCGTGATTAGTTCATTTTAGAGGAATTAAATCACACACGCGCACAGCACTGTGTTGGTTACAACTAGAGTGGGGCGTCCAGTTATTAATCGTTCAAGGTAGAACTCGCGGAGCGTTCGGTCACTGCGTGTAACTACCTGACGGAGAACAGACGGGACGTCAAGCCCGTGTGTTCGAGGAATGCACAGAGGCTCACCAAAGTTCGCCCACGAGTGCGTGCACTGCCCAGCGGCCACAATAGCGTCTTGATGGAGTCTGGTAGTATGCCCTGCGCCCTATAGGCCGCGAGCATATCGCGACGAGCATCGGCGAACGCGGAGCAGCGAAGGAGCAGATGTTCTAGTGTTTCCACTGCACCGCATCCGTCACACACATCACTAGTCGCGATTCCGTGACGCACCCGTCGTTCTCCCCGTGCCACACGCAGCCAATGCGCGCGCGGACGATCATTGCACGTTGTGACCGTGTAAGTGCGCGACAGCCGGTGACACTGTCGATGCGCTCACCTCCCGTAATGCGTGGGTCGGAGTGCTGCTTTCGGAGATGGCCATGGATGGCCGCACGCACGTCCTCCAGCGCAAGGGGCAGATCGCTGGCAGGTAGTTGGTGTGCAGCGGTCGCGAGGTCGTCAGCTTCTTCGTTGCCGGCGATGCCGCAGTGACCGGGCACCCACTGTGCACGCTCGGCACAACCTCTCTGCGCGTGACATCAGATGAACAAAAGGAAGCACCCAAACGGGACTGCGGCCGCAGAACCGAAAATAAATTCGCTACGCACCTGGAGGCCCACCAGTTGAGTCGCCTTTCTTCTTGTTTTTGCGCTTTCCTTTCCCCATTTAGAAGCACGCCTGGCAATCACCGGAACGCTTGTTACTTCACTGCCTGCCGAGCCCCTGGAGAATGGTAAAAAGGTTGCGCTGTTACTCCTTTATAGTTACCTTTTCCGCTCCGCGATTGGCTCATATGCGACGCCACGAGCTGCAGGTGTTCCGTCGTCATTGGCTGCGCTTGGAGACGTCATGCGCGTGCCGGCGCTTCAAAGTGCCTCCAAGAACGCATAAAGAAAAAAAAAGTGTATAGAACCAAAGGGAATCGTCGTACGATACCGCGTTACCACTGCTCCTTATGGGAACGCTAAATCCCGACGCGTCTCGAACACGCGCTCTGTGGAAGTCGAAGACAACAAGTGGAGGGTAACTCCGCTTCGAAACCCAAGTAGCCCAAGAGGCTAGTTTGCTGAGAGCGACTAATTCGGAAAATACAGAGGCGCATGCCAAGGTCACGGACGTACAAAGTGAGAAAATGGGACGAGCGCTGCTAGCATTCATTTCCATTTTGTCCATGTCCGTGGTTTCAGCTCAGAGATCCAGATGACTGAGCCACCAGAAAGCGGCAAATAAAGAACTGTAGAGATTTGTCAACATTTCTGGCTTTTATTTATGCCTCTATGTATTTGTTAATGCATCCGTTTCATTCATTTTATTGCCACGTGCTAGCGTAATTAAGTCTTGGAGTAAGGAGTGTGTTGCACTGCCCACATGTGAAACGACAGTATGAAAAATTGCTTTTGGGCAAACGAAATGGCGCAGTATCTGTTTCACATATCCACGGACCCCTGAACCGTGCCGTAAAGGAAGGGATAAAGCAGGCACTAAGAGAATGAAGGAAGAAAGAGGTGCCGTAGTGGAGGAGTCCGGAATAACTTGGAGCACCTGGGGATCTAAATCTAACGCGCACTGACATCGCACAGCCCTCGGGCGCCAATCTCAGAGTTTTTGTCCTGCCGTTGCTGTGGCCATTGCTCTCGAAGGAGGCCCCGATGCACGATTCGCCGGTCACAACCGTAGCACTCGCTCGGTAAAGAGGAGCCGCCAAACTTTGACGTCTCCGTGCGTGCGAGGCGAAAAAAAAAACTCAAGTCGGCGACGCCAGCCCAGGCTTAGCTCAGTCGGAATAACTTATACACGTCTCGCTGGAAATCTCCAACGCTGGCGTTTGGTGGTATTGTAAGATTATCGCAGACATCCATGTCCGAAGTTATACATTCATTAAGCTATCCACGTTGTTGCGATAACAGGACGATAGAGGAAAGTGCACGGCCCTGCTGACGGGCTCCAGCTATGCCTAACCACTGCCGCGTGCAAACAAAGGGCAGTTCAAAGAGGTGTGAGGGAAGCTACTGAAAGGAAAATGGTGCGTTGCATCAACTGCACCCCCAGAAGCGACGACGGCTGTCTCAGCAAAAGACGCTTCTTTTCACCCCTGCTCTACCCATGCCTGACGCAGCTGTAGCGTAGGACATTTGGAACACTACAGTGCTGCGTTGGTATCTATTGTATAGGCGGCCCTTGGATTGTTACGCTGCTCAATGGAGCTGCCCTATTCATTTCAGACGCCTCATGGGCCCTTTATATCGCAAAAACGTCCATGTGCTGTGCAACGTCCGTGCTCGTGAGTGAGTGAATAAACTTTATTGCTCTAATAAAGGAGTCTTGCTGCTTGCCCGAAGATTGCCGATGTCTTCCAGGCTGAGCGTGGTTGGCGCCCCTAGTCCAAGGCACCACTGTCCTTGGCCATCCGGCATGCGTGGTTCACTAGGTCTCTTTGGACCTTGAGCTGGCTGCTGGTTAGCCGATCCTCCCACTGCTCCGCATTTGGCGCTTTGTTACCTCGGAAAGCTACATTGTGTATGCATTCCCATGTGATATGATACAACGTAGGGGTTGCCCCGCACCACGGACATGTATCCCTATACTGCTCCGGATACATCTCATGTAGAAACGTGAAGGTTGTGGAAGGCTCCTGTTTGGAGTCTTCTCCAACATGTCGCTTCATATTGTGTTAGCAGAGGATGTGGCTGGGGATATTTGCGTCTTCTGCCTTTGATGAGGTTGAGGATAGCTGCGTACGTGAGGTCTACCGTTATCTCCGGGCCGTCCGAGGCGTTTGACGCACCAGCTCCGATAGTAAGCTCGCGAGCTAGCTTGTCCGCCTTCAGATTGCCTTCGACTCCGGCGTTTCCTGGTACCCAGTAGATCCTATGTTGGATCTTTTCGTTGGTTCGCTGCGTTTTCAAGCGAATCCTTAGTGCTTTCTTGTTGATTCTTCCTACAATGTAGCGTCTGCACGCTTCTTGGGAATCTGTTATGATTGTGAGAGATTTGTTGGTGCGATAACCCTCGGCTGCCGCTAGAGCTACGGCGATCTCCTCTGCCTCAGTTATCGTCCCATCTCTCGTGGATGCGCCGCTGATGAGGCGACCCTTTGTTGTTACAACCGATACCGTTTTCTTCATGATTTGGCTACTAGTCCACGGGTACAGAGTGGCGTCAGTGTAGACTACCTGATCTTGTGTGGCTATCTTCGCCTCTACATATGCAGCCCTTGCCTGTCTTCTGGCTGCGTGTAGATTTGGTTCCTTATTACTGGGTATAGGGCTAACCTGGTAGGTTCGACGTATTTCGTCTGGGATGTTTGCCGATCTATCCTCTATGTCCAGGACCCCCTTATAGTACAGCCGAGTTCCTTAGCCTTTGTATCTGTGACATGACTTGTGCCCTGCTTAACTCGTCGAACGTGTTGTGCAGCCCCAGTTCTGCGTGCTCGTAAAGAACGCCAAGCGGTTGAAATTACTGCGTAGCCCTCCATTACGCTGCCTCCTTTGCCCTGCATTTGTTTTCACTTCCTCTTTCGTCTATTAATTTACAGCGCGGACAAGCCGAAGCCTTTCCTTTGACAGCCTACGCTAACTCTGCCGACACCGTGCCTGTTCGGAATAGTATATGGTTACGCGGCCACAGAAGGAAAAATCTCGGAGGCACCGTTTGCCAGGGCTACGGGTCACGTTATCGCTCACGGACACGTGGATATTACCTTGTCTGCAACGTTTCGATTATGCCATGCACATTGCGCCGACAGCAACGCCGTTTCCGCAAGGGATAGACCCCCCCCCCCCCCCCCAAGTCTACAGCGGAAAACACCCACCATACCTGCGATCAAGACAAAAACCAAAATGGGGCAGCGTGATATTCGAAGCTAGGGATGTTGCGTAGAATTGAACCTGAGCAGTGTCGCAGTAACTGCGAGGCATTCGAAGAAACGCACAGGTGAAAGTGGCTTACTGTAGGCTTAACCAACCGGGGGACAGGAGACCTCTCTGGAGCGGACGCCCCCACCGAGAGGACTCGCTCGCACGCGGAGATTGCAAACTTTTTATCGCGGGCTAAGTTGCACGTATCCCGCCCCTCACCCCGCTGCGGACAGGGCGCAAGTCGCGGCACTCAGACGCCTACTAGCAAAGGCCATTCTTAGCCCCTACCGATTATGTTTAATCACCAACGGTGAATATGACCCTGCATGCCCGCACTGTGGTAACGGGACGCACGC
Organism: Amblyomma americanum; assembly: GCA_030143305.2. Lineage (NCBI taxonomy): Eukaryota > Metazoa > Arthropoda > Arachnida > Ixodida > Ixodidae > Amblyomma > Amblyomma americanum. The sequence continues at coordinate 125,698 of JARKHS020016230.1, read as the reverse complement.
GACCCAAGACCATATATTATGGGACTGCGCTAGCAAACCCGCTCCGACGACACTCCTGCCTGCTCCCTCGGCGGAGGAATGGGACAAGCTGTTGGCCACTTCAAGAAAAACAACGCAGCTGGCCCTCATCACGCTAGCTCAAGATGTCGCCCCCGGCTGGCGGCGACCCTGGGCTCGCCCCAGCCCAAACTAATTCCTTCCATTTTGTGGCAATAAAGTTGTAACCAGCACCTTATTGTAGCATAACGCTACGGCGGTATCAACGCTTCTATTTTCGAATGGACGCTGGATTCAAAGCGGGTTGTTGCACCGAGAAGTGAGACGATTACATCGCCGTTTCCTTTTTCAAAACCAATTTTTCGTAGCGGCATACGGTCTCACCACTTTCCGAACTACACGACAATCGAACAGGAGCCGTCTGGAAGGGTGTTGCGGCAGCACAATGCTGCGGCAACGGAGTTCCACCATCATGCAGCGTTCCTAACATCAAAATTAAAGAAAGAAATCAACGCTATGGCAACGAAGTTCCACCATAATCTATCCTTCATAACAATAAAAAATTAATAAAACGTTGTCATTTGGCGCTTCCTTGAAGCTGGCGTTGCTGTGGTCGGTGGCTGTATTGGACCCAGCGTCGCCTCTTTCCCGAACGGTGCTCTATGCGCTGCCGCTCGTCACGGTGCGCAAGCCGTGCTGGAAGAAACTCGAGCTCCAGCACCGCAAGTCCCTGCGCGTGTGCCTAGGCCTGCCCAGAAACTCACAGTGCGCCGCAACGTTGGCCGAGGCAAAAGCGTGGCCACTTGAGCTCCAAGCAGCGCGCAGGGCACTGATTCACATCGACCGGCTTCACCGCGCACCGGACGGCGGCTCGCTGCTGCAGAGTATGCGCTTGCACCCGCGCTCACGAATGGGCGCGGCGCTGCTCGAGTATGAGCAATTGACACAAGGCCCACCCCCCCACGGCTCCTGCGCGCCCTGGCCTGCTGCCCAGGACGTACAGCGAGAGATCGTCGGAATCTCGGGAAAGCAGAGCACACCCATCAGTGCTGTGCAGCAACTGGCCAGAGCCGTCATACACGAGGAGCTCCAGGACCATCTTCTCGTGCACACCGACGGCTCAGTGGCCCGCGACAGCTGCTCCCTTGCAGCGGCGGCTGCCATCCCCGCCCTGCGACGGCACAGCCAGCAACACGCAACCTTCGTGGGCTCCTCCACCACGACGGAGTTGATGGGGATCTGGCTAGGGCTGGACCTGCTGCTCACCCTCGGCCCTCCGCTGCCCAGGAGTGGTCTGCTGTGCGACTCCCGCACTGCCCTCAGCCGCCTACAATCTAACGGCCGCGGTACCCCACTAGTGCGGGAAATTCGCTCGCGCATCGAGCGCCTCGCGCAGAGAGGTTGTGCCGTGCGTGCACAGTGGGTGCCCGGTCACTGCGGCATCGCCGGCAACGAAGAAGCTGACGACCTCGCGACCGCTGCACACCAACTACCTGCCAGCGATCTGCCCCTTGCGCTGGAGGACGTGCATGCGGCCATCCACGACCATCTCCGAAAGCAGCACCCCGACCCACGCATCGCGGGAGGTGAGCGCATCGACAGTGTCACCGGCTGTCGCGCACTTACACGGTCACAACGTGCAATGATCCTCCGCGCGCGCATTGGCTGCGTGTGGCCCAGGGAACGACGGGAGCGTCACGCAATCGCGACGAGTGATGTGTGTGACGAATGCGGTGCAGTGGAAACACTAGAACACCTGCTCCTTCACTGTGCCGCGTTCGCCGATGCTCGTCGATCGCGATATGCTCGGGCCTATTGGGCGCAGGGCATACTACCAGAGATCCATCCAGACGCTATTGTGGCCGCAGGGCAGTGCGCGCACTCGTGAGCGAACTTTGGTGAGCCTCTGTGCATTCCTCGAACACACGGCCTTGACGTCCCGTCTGTTCTCCGTCAGGTAGTTACACGTAGTGACCGAACGCTCCGCAAGTTCTACCTTGAACGATTAATAACTGAACGCCCCACTCCAGTTGTAGCCAACACAGTGCTGTGCGCGTGTGTTTTAATTCCTCTAACATAAATTAATCACGCGCACAACCTGGACACATTTCTTATTGTGTAAATAGTTTGTACATATTACTTCTCCCCCACCCTCTCTTCCTGTCCCCTCACCTCTTTCATTTCATTTCTCCATTCTGCCTGCTATTCTTTATTTCCACTGCCCCAGCTCAGGTGTTTCAGTATCGATGGCAGATGCCGGGGCTAGCAAAAATCTTTTCCTTCCTTTTTACTATTATTTTAATAAAAATACCACTACCCAGCGTCGCCTCTCTCCCGAACACGATGTAACACCCGTGTGCTGTGCGATGTCAGTGCACGTTAAAGATCCCCAGGTGGTCGAAATTATTCCGGAGCCCTCCACTGCGGCGCCTCTTTCTTCCTTTCTTCTTTCACTCCCTCCTTTATCCCTTCCCTTATGGCGCGGTTCATGTGTCCAACGATATACGAGACAGATACTGCGCCATTTCCTTTCCCCAAAAACCAATTATAATATATAATTTTCTCTTTCTTCTTTCCCTCCCTCCTTCATCCCATCCTTAACGGCGCGGTTTGGGTGTCCACCGAGATAGGTGAGATGGTTACTGTGCCATTTTCCTTCCTCAGAAACAAAACAAAACGTGTGAGCCGATGGCGTTCATACAGTTCGTTAGAGTTTACAACTTAGCAAAGGCCGTTCATTTTCTCCGAAAGAAAAGGCTCACAATCGGCTCCGTGGGTCAGTAAAAACCTCAATCTCGCTTTCATGTACGTGGCATTGGTGTCCAACTGCAAAAGCCTGCTTTGATTGCGTTCCGCACACTAGATAGGCAGCGCGCCCTCCCTGCCACCCTGGGAGATGGCATGCAGTTAATGGTTGATCGCGAGAGATTGATCACCGAATGAACGCTAAGGCTATAGCTATTGCTGCAGTGCCGCATGTCAGCCATAACGCTGTCAGCGCTAAGACATTCAGGCCACATCTCTCTCTCACCACCGCCACATGTATCAAAGCACGGATGAGGCGTCCGCATATCCAGGGAGCCAGCTATGCGCCATTCCTTTCCTCAAAGCCAAGTTAACCGCTCCGTAAGGGACGGGATAAAGGAGGGAGTGAAAGAATAAAGGAAGAAAGAGGTACCGTAGTGCAGGGCTCCGGAATAATTTCGACCCCCTGGAGACCTTTAACGTGCGCTGACAACGCACAGCTCACGAGCACTTTAGCGTTTCGCCTCCATCGAAACGCGGCCGCCGCTGTGGGGTTCAAAAGTTCTCAAAGATTATTATTTTTTTTTATCATATCGGTTTCTAACTCGAGCACTCCAGATCAGTAGCCGAGCGCTCGGACCTGAGTGAGTTCCACGAATATAATAATAATAATAATAATAATAATAATAATAATAATAATAATAATAATAATAATAATAATAATAATAATAATAATAATAATTAGTTTTTGTGGAAAGGAAGCGGCGCAGTATCTGTCTCGTATATCATTGGACACCTGAACTGCGCCGTAAGGTAAGGAATAATGGAGGGAGTGAAAGAATATTGAAGGACAGAGGTGCCGTAGTGCAGGGCTCCGGAATAATTTCGACCACTTGGCGATCTTTAACGTGCACTGACATCGCACAGTACACGGGCGCCTTAGCATTTTTCTTCCATAAAAACGCAGCCGTCGCGGTCGGGTTCGAGCTCGGGAACTGAGGCGGCAGCCATTGCTCTGGCCTAACTCAACAGAATGTCAGGGTGATTATAACAGATTCCAGATCGGCTATCCACAACTACAACGCAGGCAGAGTGTCTGCCGAAGCAGTCATACTTCTAACTGCCGGCCCAGCACCGCAGAGCTAATTAACATCGTCTGGACTCCGGCCCACCAGGGCCTCCGAGGAAACGAGACAGCGCACACGTTTGCCCAAGGACTCACACACCGGGTTCCCAGTGCGGTCTCGTCGAGCAGAGAGCCCCTTAAGCTGGACGAGGAGCTGAACACGTACCAAGATATTCTTATTCATTACAAGTTAGGAAGATATACACTACCTCGAGCAGGCAAGGGCCTCAGAACAAAGGAAGAGGTCATGTGGAGAAAGTTACAGGCGGGAGTTTTTCAAAACTCACTAGCACTAAGCAGATGGCATCCGGCGATCTATGACCCGAGGTGTAAACATTCTAATGAAATTGCAGTCATGATCCACATTGTGTGGACATGCCCTAGCTACAACGAAGCAGAGAGGAATATAGAGTCCTGGGAGGCTTTGATGGTCAGCCAGAAAGAAGAATAACAAAGGAAAGTCATCCGTCTGGCCCTGGACACCGCTGAATCCCGATGGATCCCAGCCTGCTGAAAGGGAGGAAGATGATGGCGGTCAAGATTCAAGTCTTGATCTCCCTCTGATTCTTTGACGAGTGCCAATAAAGTTATTTCATCATCAAGGCTGCACATGCGAGAGAAGCCACCAACGCTCCCACCTGCTGATTGAATAGGATTGATTGAAAACTTTATTCTATGTCTTTATTCCATGCCGCCTATTCCATGCGATTCCAGACGATCCGTGTCAATAATTGTCCATACGATTCGAATGAGATGTGTGTCCATGGAACACTGTTGGAGGATGTGTCGCACCCTTTTTCATAGTAGGCCAGAGACGTACGCGCGACAAGGCGCTTGTAAGTCGGTTGTGACGGTACAGCTTTCCATGTCCACATTCTCCGGGTAGACAGATATGCAGCGGATGGAAAGGCCAATAGCTGCCTTCTCCGCTGTCCTGCTCGATCAGGTGTACTGTACCGAGCCCACTTATAAGGTCGCAGTTATAACGAACGCTTGCTTATTACGAACTAGGATGGAGATACCGTGAAATTGCGTTTAAGTTGTATGGCATTACATCCCAGATAGAACGAACAACCGTGGCCGCACCACTTGGCTATAACAAACGACAAGGTGCCTCGCAATCGCGCCCCGCTTTCGAAAAACGAGCGCTTCCGTCAGTGCGAAGACCGACGAGCGTCTCGCAGCTTCCGTGATACTCAGGATAAAGCATCGACCCCCCCAAAAAAACAACAAAAACTTGGAGGCCTTTTTAACGACATTCTTCAGGAAAATGCAGCAGCATTTGGAATTTGCCCGCCCCCAAAACTTCCAAAGGACCACGATAATTCTGGAAGTAGGCTCACCCCAGCAAAATTTCAGGCGGATTAATGGGGATTAGTGGGTGGTTTAATGTGGATTACAGGAAATTAGTTGTGTATTAAGGGGATTGGCGTGGATTAGTGGCCGGGTTAATGTGAATTAGTGGGCCGGATTAGTACACTCCCATAAAATTATCCAGTGGAAGGTAGTCGGATTGGATTGAAAAACATTTATTTCGTCGGAAGGCAAAATGCAGATGATCCATGCTAGGCGGCTATCAGTCCACAGCTGACGGCGACCTGAGTAACCCATTCAATGGCCCGGGTTTGAACGCCCAGGTCTGAGCTGACCAACACGCCCTCTCATTTCTCGAGAGTAGCAACTTGTATTAAAGATTCCGATGGCGGCTCCTCTTTACAGTGCTACAATATGGGATCATAAGTGGCTATTTTGTCACATAGAGTACATTCCGGGTCGTAATCACCGGGTTAGAATTTTTATAGTAAGTAAGGAGTCATTAAGGATCGCGTCTGGAGTCGCCTCCAGGTGGCCTCATTCCAGTACTTCGAATCTTAAAATTTGGCTGTCCTAATGACGTCACAGCCTTTCGACCAATCAGGAAATTTTGTTTCGGAGAAACCAGATATTTTTGGGGTGACGACAACCAAAATGCTACCGCATTAAAAGGTGATGGGTGAGCGCGGTACAAAAGCGGCGTTGTAAGCAAAATTACAGCACGCACCCGCTGATCAACCAATGACAGGGATTCAAGATGTCTGAACGCCTCTCGAAGTATGCCCACGCGGTCACGTGGTGTGCTTCGTCTGAGCAATCGTAACTCCGCCTTTTGCGCTGCTCCCGCCAGCAGGCAGGGCGCAGACGGCAGATGCAACTTGGTCGCTGCATCCTTACAACATAGTAGAGGATGGAATACTAGAAAACCGACCTACCGTAACCAGTTACCGTGAACACTCCAATCGCTTTCGTCCACAGCAAGGGTCTGGGCCAGGAACACATTATCTGTATGGTCTGTTGTCAAGAAGCAAACGTGGTTCAACAGTACTTCTTGTGTGACTCAACAGTACATTAGTGTGACTGCATTTTTGGCTGCAATATTGCAAGTTCACTTACTACGATCTTTGGATACAACGAACGCAATTCTTATGACCATCAGGTTTGCTACAAGTGGGCTCGACTGTACTGAATCTCCGATTTGTTTGTCACCGGTCCGGTTCGTGGTCGCTATGCTAATGCCTTCCGGCCGGTCTGGGTATCTTGCGGCTTCCGTATGAAGGGCATATATGGCTTTTCCCCGAATTGACTCTAGAGCGCCTCAACTTGGGTTTGCCTCCTTCCACTATTGTGTTCGGAGTGCATGTTTCTAGATATACTGGCGCCACTCGGATTTTCACTCGGATTCTAGGGTCCAGGGATATTGGTTCTGATGGTTACGGAGTTTTTTTTGGTAGGTAGCCCATTTTTTCAAGGAGGGCTCTGCCAGTGCGTCTGTTTCGGAGCCTGACTATTTGGGCTTCGGTAAGCTCTTTCACGGTATTGTGAACACCTAGCTGAAGAAGTGGTTACGTGGACGTGTGTGGAAGGAGTCCCCGACGCCTTGACTGCCTCGCGTAGCAAGATGTTCAGCCGTCATAGCTCTGTTTGATTAAAGTTGTGGTACGGAGCGTGACATACGATGCGGCTGATGATCAACGCTTGGACAGTTCGTAGTTAATCTCTTTATTTCATACCACTACGGCGGTTAGAGACGTGTCTAATTATATGCAGGATTTGAATTATTTGCTTCTGGAGGAGTTGCACCGTATGGGATGCGCGGCCGTTTGACTGCAGATGTAGGCCCAAGACTCTCAGCCTCTCAACCTGCGGTATAGGCGTCCCTTCCAGGTGTAGGCAGAGTTTAGGCGGCGATTCCGCTCTCTGATACTTCCTCTTTTTTACGATTAACAGTTGGAACTTCCTGGCCGCACAGGCCAGACCGCCGGCCGTTGCATAGGCTTGAACCACGTCGACCGCTTCTTGAAAAGCATACTGCACGTTCCCGTCCGATCCTTGCGCGACCCATATTGTCACACCGTCAGCGTGTAGAGCTTGTCGGATCCTGGGGACGTGCTGGAGGAGGAGTGGGGAGGGGGGGGGGGGGCAGTTTCTCTATCGCCACATTGAAAAGGGTCGGGGAGAGACCGACCCTTGCGGTGTGCCGCGGCCTATGAGTTTGATCACATCCGAGCGGTGCTACCCGATGACTATGGTGGCCGCACGGAACGCCAAGAAGGCTCGTATGTGTAGTTGTATGTGCGCTGTCCGCAGCGGGACGAGGCTAGATTGTCGACAGTGAGGTCGCTGGGATGACCTATGACTACTTCCTTCAACTGTAGCATGACGCCTTGCGTGGATAAGTTAGATCTGAACCCGAATATGGATTCTGGAAAGAAGTTTTGCGCATCGAAGTTTGGGTTGTTCGAGTCGCTATTTGACGCACGAGGTGAGATTTATTGACTGATTGAAAACACCTTTTTTGGCGCAGAAACACTTGAGAGCATTGGGTGGGCCACCTGGTCCGGCAGTCCACTGGTTATTGCTGCCGTGTTGGTCCCCCCCACCCGCCAGGGGCGGTGGTCAGGGTCATCGCTGAGCAGAATGTCCTCCCACTGCTCCTCCGAGGGGTTTGTCACGGGATCAGCTGTGGGATTGATTTGATGCTCCCAAACCATGTGGTAGTGGTTAGCTACCTCTCCGCAGTGCGATGCCACTGGCGTAACCTAGCTAGTGTTGGATGCGTGTTTGTTTAAATTCTCTTAGGGGTGTTCTCTTCCGACTTATTGATGGATTTGTGTGGCGTTGAATGAGAAATGGGGCGCAGGTTGCTTAGTGGCAGGGGTTTTACTGGGTTTAGTATAAGGATGATGTCTGCGTGTTTCCATTCTTGCGGGAGTATTTGCGTCCGTCGTGTATCATTGTAGCAGGTAATTGGGCTATAGCTATTGCTTGGTCGTACAGGTTCTTAAGCGCTTTGCATTAGATGCCGTGGGCTCCTGGTTCCGCATTTCTCGTGAGTTTCAGGAGCGCCGCACAGACTTCGGCCTCCGATATGTCGACGTCAAGTGGCCACGTTGGTGCCCTCTTCCCGATACCGCGGGCGGGGCCCCGTGCCAATACAGCGAAGCTCCAGCTGAGCGAGGAAGGTTTTTATCTTGCTGTTCACTGTATATGGATGTTTGAACTGATTTGCCCGTTTCGAACTTTTCCTGTTTGGGGCTGAGCAGGACCCTTAGCAGAGACCACGTCTTCGCCATCCCGAGCGTCCCCTGCAATCTATCACAGAACCGGTGCCAGTTGGCGCTTGTTAGTTCCGTCGCATAGGTTTCTGCTTCTGCTGTGAGTTGTGTGGTGATTTTTTTCAGCCTGAAGTGTTTCTTCCACCTTTTGGCTAAGCTTCTACGAGTCTCCCTGAGGTGGAGTAGATGGATGCTTACGTCTGGTGCGTTAGCCGTGCCTTGAACCGTGGTAGTGGCCCGGTTGAGGCTTTCTTTGATGTTCTCCACCCATGCCGGGAGAGCGGAGTGTTGTCCACGCTTCACGGTTGCAGTCGTCACTGTTTCCCTTCCGGCATTTGCTGTTTCGAAAGGCATTCCAATCCGTGAGTTTTGACTTTTCGCCCGGGAATTCTTGGACATACGGCGTCAATTTCGGTTGTTGAAATGTAGTGGTCGTTTCCCAGTGTTTCCTCCAGGTCGGTCCACTTGCATGGTGTGGTGGCGTGCACCAGTGTTATGTCTGGGCACGTGTCCCTCGGCGCACTGTTATCCATACGGGTTGGCTTGTCAGGTTCCGTGAGAAGTGTCACCTGGTTACGGGCAATGACAAGGGACAGCTTGCGACCCCCGGGCGCCTCCGTCATACTGCCTCGAAGGGTTGGCTGCGTTGAAGTCCCCCACTATAATCGCTGGACTGTTGCGTGGTTTTGTTATGCAGAGGGTTGTCTCGAATAGATCATCGACTGACTCTTGACTTTTGGAGTGCTGTAAACGTTAAGCACAAATACGTTCATTGCCCTCAATGCCTTGCGTTTCACCGGTAAGTGCTCGAGCAGGAAGTGCGGTATATGCTGATGTTTGTCGAGTAAGTGTTGTACGACGGCGATTTGCTTCTCGTCGCTACCGAGGTCAGTCGATCCTCAGCTCCAAGTTTTGAATAAGCCAAGTAGCCCTTGAGGTTAGGCACGCAGTCTGCTTCCTGTAGCGGTATTACGTCAACGAAGTCTATCTGTGTAGCTAGTAATTGTGTCAGCGCCCCCTTTTTGCGTCGATAGCAGCCATATTCGGAGGGGTTCGGGCCTGCTGGGGGTGTTTTTCCTATACTGCTGCTGGTATTAAGTGTGGGTGTTATTGGGAGGGTGGCAGCGTCGCCATGTTATTGGAGTGCATATATGAAAGCGCGGTGCTTGAAACCCCTTCTAGTCCCGCGATGCCGGGACATGGGTATACGGGTGGAATCTGTGGGAGTCGCGATTGTCTCGTTCTGCGTTTGTGTCCGCCGGTAATGGTGACATGTCAGGTCGGAAATGTGCCGGGTTGATGACGTCCTGGAGTGTGTCTACAACTAGTGTGCGGATGTGCTGTTGGATGGGATCTTGGCGACTCTGCAGCAGGGAATGCTTTCGCTTGTTGTTGCCGCAGTTCATCGGTTGCTCTTGTTTGCTGCTGTGTTGCCTTCATAAGCTTTTGGTGTACATCATTGATTTCGGTGCGCAGCTGTTATACTGCAGCTTCGAACTCGCGCTCCGCCTCTTGTTTAACTGCTTGGAATGCCTCTGGTATTGTTTGCGGCGTTTGGGACTCTGAGGTGTTCCAGCGGTGATGTCCCACGCCGAGGTTTTGAGGATGGGTTTTGGTGTATTCATCCTTGTGGAAGGTTGTGGCTGTTCTGCGTGTTCCTGACTTTGTTGTGTGGAGGTTGCGGTGGCGTTAGTATAAAGGATGAAGTGGGGAGAGGGTATACAGAGGAGGAAGCTGCTCTGTCCAGCTCACCCTTGGTCCCAGTTCCTTGTTCCGAGTTGGCGGCTGCCTCTGCTGTCGGCTTTTACCGGACCCTCTCGACTGGCTTCGGCTCGTTGACCGCCCCTGGCCCCTGCTGCGGGTCTGATGTTGGGTTCCATTGCCCTCGGAGCTGCCTTCCTGACTGTTGCTCCGGGTGCATTGCCAAGCCCACCGTCCCTGGCCTCGGGTCTGACTCCGCGACTGGTGGCCTCCTCGACTAACTTGGTGGGGTGACTCTGTGTCGGGTGGGTCGACCCAAGCTCCAAATGCAGCTCCACTGGTTCGGCCCTGTTCTAGAGCCGGGTATGGTTGCTGCGGTGTACGCACCTTTCGAAGGAGGTGTGTCTTGTTGAAGGGCTTCCGTTGGCGGATCGGGCAGCAAGGGACCGTGACCAGGTGTTTCCCCCCACAAATGATGCAGCATGGTTGGCACACCTAACCTTTCTTGGGTTCGCATGCTCCGTCTGTGGCACACATTGTGATAACCGGGTGTGGGAAGACGTCCGGTCTGTGTCCGATGCCAAGACCTACTTTGCCGACTTGGTGGCGGGCTTTGACTGACGACAGTGAAACTCGCCGCCGTAGTAGTGCACGCAGGAGGGAACGCGGAGTCTCTCAAAGGTGATAATTTTGCAGATGTCGACTTGCTCATCATCCTGGCGTGGATAATTTCCATGTCCAAAGATCTCAGGCGTTCGATTAGCTCGCCAGTTTCTGTCACCACTCCCGTAATTACTCCCTTACTTCAGTTTCCTCGAGGGCGATGTCGTCAGTTGCCTTCAGTTGCGTGGAGGGCGGTGACTTCGTACAATTCGTCAGCAGAGATCAGTGAGGTGATCGACTGTACTTTATGTCCTAAGTTCTGCTCCTTGAGTATGCGGAAGATAAATTCGTCGCGTAGGCTGGCAGGCAGCTGCGCTGCACCTTTAGGTGCTCATCTTTAAGCAGCGCGAAACACAGGACAAGAGGATGAAACACGAGACGACACGAGCGCTATTCTAACAACTTAACTTTTATTTTCGAAGGGTTAGTTATATAGGCACCAAAAGCAAGAATAGAAAAAACACACAAAAGCCCAAAACATACAATCGCGATAGTCCGTAAAACCGCACGTGCAGGCAGCGGGAGGTTAATCGCCTCATTTTAACAAAGCACACCAGCAATCTTAACACATGACGTGCACCCAGCTATCACCCTGTCGCCACACATTTCCCGAGAGCGTGAATCCCTTTTTCCACAAGATTGATAGAAGGCGAAGCGACACAAGTTTCAGACTCCTGCCTTATCAGAAATGCTTCAACTAACTCCCTGCAGGTCCGATCTGGGTGACTAAACAAGATATTTGTCCTGTCCAAATGGGGAAAACAATCTTTACATGTTCTGCAGTGCACAGCAAGGTTCGACGAAACTGCCTCTTTTACTGGTCTTCGATGCTCAAACAGCCTCTAGCTAATGCAGCGGCCTGTCTGGCTGATGTACGTCTTGCCGCAGGAAAGCGAGATAGAATAAACCACTCCAGGGTCGCAGTCGACGAGCGGTTTTTTATGTTTAACTGTGCATCTGATCCCCCCTCGGTGTGCATCTGATTCCCCATCTGCATGGTCCCACCTCGGTTCGACCTTCGTTGGATGGGATGAAAAAGTTTTCATCCAACGCTCTGGTGTGTGTATCGGGTCTCGAGTCGCCCCGGTGTTAAGTGACATTTTCCTCAGCAGGATGGACATGAGACTGGAAGACATGAGACTTAGCTGTGTGTTTCGATATTTAGATGATTTTTTCAGTGTTTCTGAACCATGGGTCCCCCAGGAATGTTACTAATGTCATTAAGATTTTCAAAGAGAGGAGCCAGGGTCTGGGTTTCACGTTTGAATTACCAGACTCGGGTTCTATTCAGTTCCTTGACTTAAAAGTCATCAGCCATGAAACAGGAACGTGTTGGGAATATAACCCTAGAACAGCTAAGGCGCTCCTAAATTGCAATTCAGAGCACTCAAAATTAGTCAAGGCGGGGATAGCGACTTGGTGTCTCAAGGCGTCATTGCGTAAATCGTGCTCCCACAAGGTTGAGACTAGCTTTCAGGGCCAGGTTCAGAAGTTTAGGGACGCTGGTTTTCCAGATGTGGCTCTGGCTCAAATATCGGAAAGGATATTAACTAGGGGCAATAGTCTCGAAAAAGGAAAAGGAAAAGACGACGCGCTAACAAGAATAGTCGGGATTCCGTATCTACATGGATTGTCACACCGGTTGAAGAAGGTAGGGGCAAGATACGGGGTTTAAGTAGTCTTCACAGCTAAGAATAAGCTGAGCATAGTCTGCAGTGCAGTAAGAAAGAAGCTTGAGGGCCGGGATGACCGAGGGGAGATCAGATGCACAGTTACACATAAAAAACCGCTCGTCGACTGCGACACTGGAGTGGTTTATTCTATCCCGCTTTCCTGCGGCAAGACGTACATCGGCCAGACAGGCCGCTGTATTAACGAGCGGCTGTTTGAACATCGAAGATCAGTAAAAGGGGCAGTTTCGTCGAACCTTGCTGCGCACTGCCGAAAATATAAAGATTGTTTCCCCCATTTGGACAGGACAAATAACTTGTTTAGTCACCCAGATCGGACCTGCAGGGAGTTAGTTGAAGCATTTCTGATAAGGCAGGAGTCTGAAACTTGTGTCGCTTCGCCTTCTATCAATTGTGGAAAAAGGGATTCACGCTCTCTGGAAATGTGTGGCGACAGGCTGATAGCTGGGTGCATGTCATGTGTTAAGATTGCTGGTGTGCTTTGTTAAAATGAAGCGATTAACCTCCCGCTGCCTGCACGTGCAGTTTTACGGACTATCGCGATTCTATGTTTTGTGTGTTTTTTTTATTCTTGCTTTTGGTGCCTATATAACTAACCCTTCGAAAATAAAAGTTCAGTTGTTAGAATAGCACTCGTGTCGTCTCGTGTTTCTTCCTCTTGTCCTGTGTTTCGCGCTGCTTAAAGATGAATACATTCCAACTCGCCCAGTTTTCTGTTCTCGTTAACCTTTAGGTGCTGATTATTGCGGTTATGCTTTGCGTCAGGCATGTCTCAAAGTTGAGGCCATCTCGGGGTCAGACGACTACCTCGTAGTCCTCCAGTGGTAATACTTTCTAGATATTAATACGCCTTTATGGGAGTAAACTGTCCCCTAGAGCACCCCTTTTATGAAAGGGGGTGCACTGGGGGACAGCTTACTCTATTTTTACACCTTTGCGTTTAGAGTGCTAAAGCTTCAAGCCTCGTCTCGTTAACGGTGGGGGTTGTCGGGAAGTTGAGGTATGAATAGTTGTCCTTGCCATATTGCCTTCTCCGTTCTTGGCCGCTTCAATTTGTTCTTCTGCCTGTTGGCGAAGGAGTTCCTGCTTTTTTTCCGCCTGCGTTTATTTCTCTTAACGATTTCGAACCACTGGGTGGGAATGTGCGGTGTACTACAATCCACCGCCCTGAATGGCGAGGGATCCGAGGCGGGGTCGTAGCTGTTCTCTTCGGTTTCCATCGACGAAGTGGCGGTGACGATGGTTTTTGAGGGCTCCGTTTCTTTTCTGCGCCGTCCGGTGAAATTTGAATCCGTGCAGCCGCCGCGCGGTGGCGATGCGGTCGCGCTGTACTCGTCACGACCACGAGAGGCCGTGCAGGGCGGCCGCTTGGCTTCGGAGCTTCGAAGACAGAAAATTCCATAGGCCTACGCGATATGGTATAAAACAAAGTATTTCTGGATACCGCTCAAGCAGCTGAGTCGCTTTTTGCCAGATTTGCAGCGAAAGCTCTCGCTGACACTGGCTTCATCTCGGCCACATGGTGACAGCAGGCACCGACGTCAAGCGTGCTCTATCCCGTTCTCAGCCTTGTGGCTGCACCGCAGTTGGGTTAATCACGTGTCTACAGGAGAAAATAAAGAAAGACATTATAGGCCAGAATGGATCGACAGAACTCGTAACTGTCATAGCATTCGCGCCCGCGCAGCAGGCAAGCAGGGGACGTTCTCTAGGGTACGGAGAGGTCAGCGTCGCTGACGCATCCACAGAGTAAACTTACCGCATGTCGTAGCACCTACGACGAGTTTTGTGAAGTTGTAAAGTTGTTGTTGGTTTGCAACATATACCGTATTTACTCGCGTAATTAGCGTCTGCGCATCATTTTCGCACCCCCAACTTTTACCCGGATTTTTGAAGAAAAAAAAATTGTAGGACGCTTAAGCTTCTCCTTTAAACAGTGGAACGCGACAGCGTATTGTAGCACTGCCAAGGAGTCCACGGAACGCCATCGCTCGTCCGGTGCGACGCCTTGCCCGTTAGGCAAATCGCTCTGCTATGTACGGTGAAACGGATGCGCGGAGCGGCAAACCACGTACCAGGCGCCTTGCCGAAACGCGCGTGACTGCAAGTTGCAGTCGTTGTCGTCGGCACATCGTTCTCGACTACCCGATGCCACGAAGGCCAGCATAGCTTCCGCGCCGAACGAACGGGCAGCAAGCCGCAGGCTTCGTGGCGAACGCGCCTTGGATGTGCGCTGCGTTGACTACGCCCCCTCAGCGCATGATTCCTGCGTGCCCGCACGGCCCCACTGCGCCCGAACGAGACGAGCGGGAGGCGCTGCCGTCGCGCGCTCTCTGTTGCGGCAGTGGGGTACATTGCGAGGAGGAGGATTTTTCGCTCACGGCCAACGCCGCCGACGACACAGGGTTTTCTGCAACTCGGAGCGTAATACATTTAAGGCGATAGTATTACGTACATATTTTGCGTTCTCTACTACTCCAGACAACCAGCATGTAGTACTTCGCGGGTGTTCAAGGCAGGCTTGGGAAGATCGGCGCGGCCGCGTCACCGAGTGCGGTTGCGATAGATGCGAGTGGAGAGGACAGAGAGGACACGAATTGTGCGCCGTTTACCCAGCCCGCTCACGCTGGCGGTCGCTTTCCCGGACGAACAGCTGCTCACGCGCCTGAATCCGAAACTACCTAAGTGTTCGGTTTGCAGCTAGTCAGCCGGGTCGCACGCGAGGGCGCCTTTTTATCGGCCGTTATCTCCTTCGCCTCTCACTGCCGGCTTCGCGATTGTATTGTTGCGCATCTGTTGCTTTGAACTGAGCATACGCTGTCATGCCATTCCGCGCGGTGGTGGGGGTGGAAAAACTTTTATTTAGCAACCCTTAGCAGGAAACCGGCGAAGGGGAGGGGGGGGAGGGGGATACTTGCCCTATACCGCGCGGAACTACATAACGTGGGGCGTGACAGGAGGGGGCATGCGTCTGATATTTGGAGTCAACTTTTCGTTTGACCACTGAGGGGGGCGAAAGGGGTGGTCTACGTATAGGCGGCAATTTTAAGTTTATGTCGCGAGTTACCTCTGCAGAATTTTTTTAGGACTCGTTCAGAAAATTTTCGCATAATTTGCGCACCCCCTTTTTGAAGCCTTAATGTAAAGGAAAAAATGCGCAAATTATGCGATTAAACACGGTATTACAGTCGTGTTTCAGTGTCTAAAATTTGATATTGCCTGTAAAATAGCTACAATAAAACCTTATTAAAACATTTTTGTTAATTGTCAGCCACCTTTTGGGCGATGCCGGGCGTTTGTAGTGGCTACCAACCTTTACACTCTGATGGCAGATGTGAAAATGTGCTTATGCAGCATCCTCTCTTTCAAAATGATGCAGAAGAAAAAAATGCCCTGTACGCGTGCTCATTTGACCATATACCCCGCGTGGATGTGTACCATGTTTACTGAGGTCAACAACAAAGGAGGAGGACGAGGGCCAGGAGAGGGGGCGGGTAGGGGAGGAATGCGCGTAGCCAAGGCGGCTGCGCTGGTACTCAAGCACGTACCGCTCTCTGCGTCAGTTATTCAAAACAATACAAACGATCCTCGTTTGCTCATCACTTCATTGCGAGCAAGCCCCCAACCTGCGAGCGAAACGCCACCTGTTGAATGTAGCTGGTCGTCGCCCACATTTTTCCAATTCGGTTAAATGCGCGAAACACGCACGGACACAAGGAAGGTATACGGTACTGAGCGCATAGCGTCTGTGTGTGCGTTTCGCGCCTTTAACCGAAGATGAATAATTACCAACTAGCCCAACAAGACGCTCTTTTAAGTATGTATACCTATCCGGCCGGAAGAGATTCCATCATACCTCGACTTCACTTCAATTCCCGAGCTTTGAATTTTTATTAAGCTGAAGATTGCCTCAAGCTATAAAAGTGATCAGTTACGTACACAGAAACCAAGTTTGGGAAATTGAAAAGGGATCGATGATAGAATCCCTATGCTGGGGTCCCTAAGCCAACGCAGTGGTCCGTTGCTGCTGCCAGATGCTGGTTGATATCGTGGCTGATATCAGCACAGGATAGATCCTCTTTTGGTTTGGTTTATGGGGGTTTACCGTCCCAACGCGACTTAAGGCTATGGGGGACGCCGTAGACAAGGGCTCCGGAAATTTCGACCACCTGGGGTTCTTTAACCTGCACTGACATCGCACAGTACACGGGCCTCTAGAATTTCGCCTCCATCGAATTTCGACCGCCGCGGCCGGGATCGAAACCGCGTCTTTCGGACCAGCAGCCGAGCGCCATAACCACTCAGCCACCGCGGCGGCTGGTGATCCTGTGACTGAATATGTGCATAGATGGTGACTTCTGGAGTGGACTGTGATGTGAACTGTGTGGATTGATTGTTTGCATAGATGGTGACTGCGGGAGAGAATGTGTGCTATTATAAGAGACTGTGCGCTTAGCGGGGTAGATGCGGCATTGTTAATATCGAATGGACGCTGCGGTGGAGCAATTGCCGGCAGACAAAGCAAGGCTAACCCCACCAGTAGCATTCAATACTCAACCTCAACCCATCCTCTTTTACCTCGCAGCAAACGCCTTCAGGACATATTCCTCGGGGGAAAATCTGCTGAGCTAAGAGCCACCTTGATTCGTAACCTGCGAAGCTTTCAAACGCTTCGAGCGCATTTCAAGTCACCAAATAAGAACATTTCACCCGAATTTCAAATTATATAAGGCAATATTTCAATCGATGTTTGAAAGTTTCGAATATTTTTGTAGCCGTAACATAATTTGAGTTTTAATTTCCCGCAGTGGTGATGAAAAACGAAAGCAAGGAATATCGACGTCTGCCCGTGAAAATAAAGATAGAGAAATCCTCACGGCTCCCGTTAAAATAACGTTGGAAAACTCGTCTGGTCTGCTCGGTTTCGTGTGGGCTCGTACCCCGTGCTGTTATGACAAGGCCGCCTTGGTTTTGACTGCTGATTGTCCTTGCAGTGCGGCAAACTCGTCAGCGCAGAATGGCGCTGCCTAGCGCAGGCGTCGCTCGTCAACGGTGACTGCTCCGCTACCTGTCGCGGGCTCCCGCGTCAGTGCAACAGCAGCAGGTCAGTGGCACTCCCGCTCCTTTTTTTTTCGTGCATGCGGCTGAAAATAAATCACTGTGGACGCAGCGAACTGATGGTCTTAGATTGCAACGTGCTCCGAATTCCTGCGTCGTCGTCTCGTTAGTTATGTGAAGGCAATGTAACGTTGTTTCATGACAGCCGTTCCATCGGAAGTGCTCCTGCGAATGAAACGGCGATGCATCATCCGTTGACGTCAAAACACAGCGTTGCACACTGTGGTGTACTTGAAGCCTTGAGGTCCTGTCGACGTCAAGGACCTGTGCTTTAGATCTTTAATGATGCAGTTTCCGCGTTGCTGCAATGTGTTCTCTTTATGATCTTCGACTACAGCGAAGTATGATGGATTGGCGACTCGAAGCGGCGGTGTGTCCGCGACGATGCCTTTGCACGTTCGTTTGTTTTTTTCTATGTGGAAATCTCGGAATAGACCGGACTAGACATGAGCACAGCTGTCGGGTTTCGCCTGTCCTGTGGACGTCGAACGTCCGACGGCGCGCTGTGTTATCTCCGCCTCACCTGAAGAGGAAGCTGCACGCGACAAATACATCGCGCTGATATCGTGACCTAATGCGACATCCCTGACGCAGCGATTGCCAATACAGTGCAGAAGCTGTGGCAAAGTCTTTTGAGCCTCGCTATTGTGTACCTCTTTCCGTCACGTTTGTCATATCTATTTCTGGGAATCATCTGGCCTGAAAGGTTATCTTACCTCTGAAGAACAAATGCGCTTTGGTTACTCTGAGAATATTAATGGAGTGGTCATACACTGGCTCTACTCAAAAGCTACTAAATAATGCCACACTGGTCGCCTCATTACATGTGAAGTGTAGTAAAGTTCAAATCCAGTTATTGATGCCCGTTCACACTTGGTGCAAAACAAAATGAAAAGAATGAAAACCTACCATATTTATCTTACCATTTTTTTTTATCCACTTCCCAGCTACACTTCCAAGTGGGCACTGACTTCGGTCAGTATCGCTGATTGAGTGCATGAAAACTGTTGTCGTTCTGACCAGTTAGGTTCAAGTGAAAGCTGAGGCCGTCATCTTTTCACAAATCAGTTTAGGCTCATTGCACTTGTTAATTGTCCTCTTGATCATTGGCAACATTAAAGTGGCACTTATTTTGCAATGCATCCTGCCGTCACTATGACACCTTTTTCGAAAACTAACCAAAGGTGAGAAATTAAAGAGGTAAAAGTATGCACCTGTGGCTGCTGCCAACTGACAGACAACCCAAGGCTCAATTGCAACATCTCGAAACCTCTGGGAGGGTGATGGGACAAGGGCAGGTTAGAGCAGGTTATAGATCAAAACACTTGAAGAGATAAGCGGGCAAAATTTAAAGGATTTCTCCGGGGGCTTTTCGAACATTTTAGAGGTGGTAGTCTCATCACATTCCACAGAGCCCCGCTTTTCGCACAACAAAGACCCATTGTTCAAAATACAGTGTGGCACTGTTTTAAAACTGTGAAAACAGTAAATCAAAACAGACGGTGACGATACATTGCGTGACTGTGCTTTACGGGATGCAGAGATGATGTCACAAACATTGCAAGAAAAAAAAACTCGGTAACGCTTTGAATTGCTGAAGTAGTGACTGAAAACAGCGAGTCTTTTCACAAAATGCCCGAGACAAGAGTCAACCTAGAACAAGCCTAAAAATTTTGTCACTCAAGTGGGAAGCGAGTATTGACGTCTAAGGGATGTTTGTGGTGTCAAAAATGCACTGTTGCCTATGGAAATTATCTGACCTGAGGTCACAGAAATGGCAAACTTTAATATCAGTTTGTTCCGGAATGAAATTTTGCATGGCTGCCAAACTTGATGGGATTAAACAGGAATGAGAGGAAAACCTACCTTATATGGTAGGTTTTCCTACTATATAGGGCAACATCAAAGAACCCCCGAAGCTGCCCTTTAAGGATTTCAGTTTGTACAGAGCATGTGGGCTGTCTTCTGTTGTTGCTGGCAAATTTGAACTTAGTTTATCCACCATTCTTATCGTTTACAAAGGTTGAAAAAATATGAATAAAACTCTGCCACCATACGCCTGTTTGTCGGAATTGAAGACTAGCTATGCAGCTGCATAACACGAGGCCCTAACTGCAGTGCCTCCTCAGTTTATGCCCGTTTGTGGAAAGTAAGAAAAACTTCCTGTGTGTAAGCATTACTGATTAATGCCGATGAAGTGTGTACATATCAGATCTATTCTGTTCCTATAGTGACAGACCTAGGTTGACTCAAGGGTAGCATTCGGCCGCCACCGTGGCTGAGTGGTTGTGGCGCTTGGCTGCTGGCCCGAAAGACTTGGGTCCGATCCCGGCCGCGGCTGTCGAATTTCGGTGGAGGCGAAATTCTAGAGGCCCGTGCACTGTGCCATGTCAGTGCACGTTAAAGAACCACAGGTGGTCGAAATTTCGGGAGCCCTTCACTACGGCATCTCTCATAGCGCGAGTCGCTTTGGGGTGTTAAACCCCCATAAACCAAACCAATCAAGGGTAGCATTAATAACAATCCATGACATTCTCTTTATAGGACCAGTGTGCTGTATCTGGGAATGTTGTTATTTCCATGGGAGTGTTCAGATAAGGACAGTGTTCAATGTCCCGTGACTATTTTTTGTTTTTTTAGTTAAATTTTTATATGTAATGGGAAAATGGATCACCACAGAGGAATGGACTTTGCAACAAATTCTATAGTTTTCTTGGAAATAGATGGCATATCACATAAGGTGGAAAATGTTGTTTGTCAAGCTGCAAGTTTGGAGCCCTGCTGCATGCACACTAAAATTTTGTCGTGCATAAGTATTTTCTCTGTAAATCTTTGCGACTTGTAGTGTTTGAAAGATTGGAAAAACCTTTTTGTGTTCTGCAATCTAATGGGAAAAAATTGTGAACTTTGTGCTCCAGGAGCTGCACATTACAAAAAAGGCACTTTTCAGCTCAACCTTCTCGTATGATGCGTTGAGTTCTCATCGCTAAATCTTATTTTCAGTATTCCCAAGTTCTTTTTCCTCATTTTTCTTGCAAAATGCATAGTTCTAGACGAGTTCGTTTGTTCTCAGTAGGGCCTAAAAATCTGCCTAAATTCGAAAAATTCAACTTTGATTTGAATTTTATATAACTATTCTCTTAAATATTCTCTTCAATTTTTATGAAAATTTTCCTGTATTATCCTCAGTACATCTTAACTATTAGGCAGCAGCAAAGTGTTGCTTTGTATTATCTTAAAGGTGCACTAAATCGGATTCTGAGCTCGTCTTTTTACCACAGGAACTCTGTCCGCACGCTCCAAGCATTCTTAGAAACTTGGAATAATTGTCCTGTGCAGCCAATTTTCCTGTTAAATTGGATTAAACGTGCCTGCTCCTGCCTTTCTTTTTTTAAATTCATCTATGAAATTAGGAGCAGTCAACCAACGCGTGGAGTTCCTTTCAGCCAATCACGTGACGGCTTCGCTTTCGCTTTTATTTTGTTTTTTTGTTTTTTAGGTTTCTCTGAATAAATAGTTTCAGGTGCTGACAACATAGCCACAAATTAGGCAGACTTGATCTATTCATTCGATGGTAATATAATAACAATAAAAATCTGCACAGTTTCTAGACTTGGCCATAAATAAAGGTGCTTTTGTGTTAATGGTAATAATAATTGGTTATTAGGAAGGGAAAGCTATATAGTCGCTGTCCAGGAGTGGACACCCGAAGAGGGCAACATGGGAAGGGACAAAGGAGGGAGGGAAGGAATCACCTTAAGAGGGGCTTCGGAAGCTGCCTGGGGTTTTTGAACATGCCCCAACATCACACAGCACATAAACATCTTTTGCGCTGTGCCTTCTTCACAAGTGTGGCCACTGCAACCGTGGTTCAGTCCCACAATCTAATGCTGAACAGTCGAGACGTCACAACCACTGAGAGAATTTGAATGTGTGCATTACTGTATCCTTTTTTTCTTATCTAAAGACTGGCAAAATCAACCAGCCGCAGTGGCTCAGTGGTTAGGGCACTCAGCTAATGAGCTGAAGGACTGGGTTCAGTCCCAACCGCGGCGGCCATCTTTCAGTGGAAGTGAAACACAAAAGGCGCCTATGTGCTGCGAAATGTCAGCGCATGCCAAAGAACCTCAGGTGGTCTAAATAAATCCAGAGCCCTCCACTATGCCATCCCTCGTAGCCCTTCTTTTGCTTCAAAATGTTAAATGCCACAGTCTTTTCTTTTAAGTCTTGGAAAACAGTTTGATACCTAACAAAACATAGAAACTAAATATTTTGTATTAGTCTTCACCAAAGTACACAAAATTTTGTATGCTCAGTGGTTGTTGCGAGGGAGCATTTCAAATTCCAAAAGTGCACAGATGGCTGCTGATGATGAAATGGCAATAAACCTGGCTAGGTGGAGAATCAGACTAGTTGGTTTCAGCTTTTATATTGACCGCAACGCTGATTGAAGATAGAGACGACAAAAAGGACACAGGAAAAGCACTGATTAACAGCTGGCTTTTTTAAATGTGGAAACAGTAAATAAATACAGTACAATCTAATCCAAAAGGAGCAACCTGTGTAACACCGAAGCAGCCAAAACAAATAAAGATCTATAGGACTAGTTACAAACACATTTTATTAGGATTTTTCTAGCTAGCGTGGTCTGTTATTGAGAAACTGAATAGAAGGGGCAGGGGCACTTTCGTTGAGGCTTTTCCTTTTGTGGAAAAGCGTGAGCATGCAACCCTGCTTGCTTTTTGACCTTTTAGTGGAAGGTGACCAGTGTGATGAGGGGGCTTATCATAAAACAGATGTTTGCTTGCAGCAGGAAGTGTTCTCCAGGCTCTCTGATAGCAGAGAGAAGTGCCGGAAAGAGCTGTTTAGGATGAAAAAGAGTTTCATTTTGCTTTAGATTTCTGCATGCTTTTCACAGGGCAACAAGGCTAAATGGCCTGCTAAAAGAATAAGCAGTAAGGAAGGTCAGTGCATCTTTGCATTGACCTTTGGCTCCTCCTGTTCTCCGTAACTTGTAAGAAGTGCTGTAAGTCTGTCTACTTCTTGCTAATTAAGGCTCTCGGTTTCTTCGAATGTTGCACATGCAGCCATGGCGGGACGAAGTTCGAAGCAGAATGGAGACCCTCAGCATCCACCAGATGACATCCCACTGCACCTTAGTAAGTACACGGATGGCATGTTTGTTCACAGGCATGCTACCCAGGATACTCGGCATTTACAAATGTGAACTTATTTGAAGGATCGATTTGGCGTGCTTAAAACAAGCTAGACATGCAGAAGGAAGACAGATGTTAGTATATTTAAGTTAATTTCTGTATCTCTGTCCAGTTTCACCTGCACTAAAAATATTTTCTTCAAGTGCTCGGGGCCAACTAGCCTAGCTGCCTGCTCTGTGTGCTGGTTTGTCTGCGGTGCTAGAGTTTTGCTTTGTGAAGCAAAGCAGGCGAAAATTTGGAGGAGGTACTCGGCTACACAAGCATTGCTTGTGTGCAAGAAGATCTGTGCAGACATGCAGGCAGCATAAGCGCGAGCACGGTGCCTTTAACAAAGTAGCTTTGGTGAGATTTCACTTCATGTGCTCTGCACCAGAGCGTACTTGAAAAGCCTACTCATGTCTGTCCATAGAACGTCAGACAAGTTTGGTAAATTTTTGATAGATTGGTCACAGTTGTTAAAGGAAACCGACTTGGCCTGACTGGCTTGCACTAGCTTCACACATTGCAATAATGCAGGCCTGCTCTCTGCCAAACCCGACTGATTCCTTGTGCATATTGTCCACATTCAACAGAGATTTGAAAGTGGCGTTTCAGCCAGTGCACAAGTGCCAGTGCATGTAAGCAGCAAGCTTGTCCGAACCTTCGTAGTGCTACAGCCAGTCCGTATGACATGACAAGGGCCACTCAGAGTTAGTAAAGAAGCATGCAACCAAGTCACATATGATAGAGCATTAGGGAAGCCTTCGAAAATGTTTTTAAAGCATGAAGGACCTGAGTCAACGCTTTTGGTGTCTGTTCCTTCTGCGTCCGGGGTCTTTTTGCGTTGTTTTTTCCAAGATGTGTACATTACATACCTTCGAGAGAAAGAAAGACCCTAGGCCATGGCAGCAGTGGGCAAAGTATGTCACAGCACCACGCGAAGCAGGGCTCATACCCAAAAGACCCGTACATTGTATGCACGCTTGTCTACTGGCCGCTGCTCATTCACCAGTTTCGAATGCTCTACAGAAGGATCCATTCGGCCCAGTCTGCAGTGTAGATCTCCACGGGTCCTAGGCTCGTTTTCTAAAATGTGGTAGCTCGAATGCATGCTATAAACTGAAGAGGATCTATCTGTTAAAGGTGAAAAATTAAAAGGACTAGCACAAAGTATACACAAACAATTTATTTGACCAAGAAACATTGAAGAAGGCTTTGCAGTGGCTTAGTACTATGATTCTAGCAGCTTGGTGGCGGTAAGGCATGGATTCATGAGATAGATGATGACGCGTGTACCCAGATACCTTCTGTGCTGCTTGAACACTTGAGTCTGCACTGTGTCTCACTTCTCAGAAGACTTCTAATTGTGGTCACTGGTTATTGTCTGGAAAACAAGAATGCCCAAAAAATGCATTGAAAATAAAAGCCAGTGGGTGACTTACTGTAATCACAAATTTTTGTAATAGCGATGCACTTTGCAGTAATATGAACAGCATGTTGTCGTTTTTGTTATCATCCGTGTCATTACCCGTCATTTTACATGTAATTGGTTTAAGGTTAATCAGGCTGCCATGAGCAACTTTTTTTAAAATCCCCCATAAATTGTATATTTATGGAAATAGTGGCAATTCAATTTAATTTATTTCAAATCGGTTTGCATGCTTTCTCCTGCAAAACGGTGATGATGCGTAGTAAAGTCTCTTTCTTTTACTGCCCCTTCGACTCCAAGCAATCAGCTGTTCCAGATTGTGAACTTCTTGTGAACTTCTTGGAAGTGAGACATGCATAAAAACCAACAGCAAAAGTAAGGTAGCTTGTTAACCCCTACGCACATTCGTCACGCTGTTCTCAGGTGCCTGAACGCCACACTTGTCTCAGTTCATTCTTAAATCGGCGCGAACAAGACAAGGACACAGACAAGAGACATACATACGAGTGATGAATTACAACTGAAGTTTTATTGCAGAGATGCCTGCTTTTATATAGGTTGGTAGCACAGCGGCGTTAAACCCCATAAACTAAACCAAACCGAACGAGAAACATTGGGAAAAGACACAAGAAGCAGGAAAAGGGGGTGATCTTTTCTTTCTTATTTGTTGTGCAACCTGCCTTTTTAGAAGTGGGTGACTTCACAATAAAACCTCAGTTGTAAATTAGTGCTCGTGTGTATGTCTCTTCTCTGCGTCCCTGTCTTGTTCACACTGATATAAGAAAGGGCCTGTCACCAACTCAGCCAAGCTTCTACATTGACTTGTCATAATCTAGTCTTATAGACTTGTTTACTATAGAAGATGTGTAGTATAGTAAATGAACCAACGCACATGCTGCGAGCTTCTGCACCTCAAAAGTGGTGTATTCACGCAAGTGGCACTGCTCACCATGGTATTCAAAGGGGCACTTCCCAGTAAAGCTTAACTGATTAGCATTTTTTTGTTCTGGGTGCTCTGCCGGTGTTTATTTGACAGCAAAAAGGTGTATTTATTGCTTGGAAATTTAAAGCTAAAAATGCTAAATTTCATGCACCTTTTTAAGGCCTTGTCCCGAATGTTCAGTTGCCCCCTCCCCTCCTCCCCGACAAACGTTCAGTGGCATGGAGCACGCTTAAGGGCCAAGAGCTGCAGAATTGAGCGCGGACAGGGTGCTGTCTATAAAAATCTGTGTGAACAATTGGGTTAGATGCCTCACTGTCCCAAATTCCCCTTACAATTCCCAAAACCTCTTTGCAGGGGAGAACACAGAAGTCTTTTTGAGCCCACTCCTTCAGCAGTGGGAATGGTGTTAGCTTTTTGCTTATTTACTATTTTCATGCTTTGATGTGCTTTAAACACTCTTTCCCTTCCCGTACACCGTTTTGTTTATATTACGATTGGTTTAACACTTTTCTTATCGCACCTATGCACTGTCCGACATACTAAGCGTCAGGTGAGTTTGCACGCTACAAAATTTCAAAAAATCGCTACAAGCCAACAATACTGAAGCCTCTCCTAATTGAAGGCTATGGATAAATATAACCAGCTCATTATCTACTGCATTGAGTTCATGAACTGCATGCGATAGTGGAAAACGTTATTTTTTCACTGCATTGACATCACCCGTGTCAACAGTTTCATCCTTTTTCAAGCCATTGTGGAGCTTATCGGTACATTCCAGAATTGGCTCCAAGCTTTCAGTATGACTTGCTTGCTTTTAGACTAGAGCTTCTAGTGCAGATTTTCGCCTGTGGCCATGTCTAGTGAAGCCACACCCTTCCTACACCTTCGTCAGGTTTGCGTCGTGAGCCCCAAAATGGCAAGAATATAAAGAAATTGAAAGCTGTGCTATGATGAGCATAAGGTTATGCATTGAGCAACAGTGTTCTGCAAGGCATGTGCTGTGTACTTGTGCTTGAGAGTGAAAAGAGGCTGCCTTCTTGAATGGCACGTGTGCCGTGGCTGCTGGCTGTTGACAGCTATCAGGGACTGACGTAGCAACTCAAAAAGGCTGACAGCTGAAAGCGTAAAACTTCTGGTTGTGATAGCGGACAGTTTGAGAGCATCTTGTATATTCCAAAATTCTTTTATTGCTTGCTCACCTTGATATAACTTAGCATGTTTCATTTTTTTTTTATTTTGTTATCCTTTCGAAAAACTGATGTATAAGAATTTTTCCTTAAATATTGTTTAACTTCTGAGCGTACTTTTCGTATTGCAATAAAGAACAACTATTAAGCTACATTTTGATTTACCCTGAGCAAGATACTTTAGTTATTAATTTGGAAAAAAATGTAAATCATCATTTTCTCCCATGGTGAGGAAAGGTTCGAGCCTGTTGTATGAAGTGGTGCTATTTTTCTTTCCTTTTCGTTTACCTCAATACAACTATGACTGGCCACTGCTCCATTAATACTTATCACCGCAGTAATGTGAAGTGCTTTAGAGACTCCGTAACTGCTGACCGAAAGTAGCCAGTGGTGTGGTTTAGCGCCCACAATATTAAATACGTACAACATCATTGCAATGAGCTTGTGAAAATGGCCTGTGACGACGCTACCTGTAATGAATTTTTGGGTGCTTTTTCTAGCTAATAAGGATTATGATCAGTGAAAGTGGCGCCTTTGTCTCTAGAAAGCAGTAATGAACCAGTACAGACCAACTTCAATTTCTCCTCAGCGTGCTTTTAATACTGTCTTAGTAACACAGAGTGCAGATTGCGGCATCGAGATTAGTACAGTTCGCACCCCGAGTTATAAACAGAGTGCACCTCAGCTTGCCTTTGTTGAATGTTTTTTGTGGCAGAGCCGTGCATTTGTCTACGTGTAAATACTTTTCGGAGTATGCGGTCACAGACTGCTTTGGTCGCCATGCCCTTCCCTTGCAGTGGAGGGATCCGAAGAGGACGAGAACGGCTACGTGCACTCATCCCGGGTGGACGCGGGTGGCGCAGAGCCGCGACGGCCCAGCGTGCCTTTCCACACCCGCAATCTCATCAAGCAGCTGCCCTCGAGGAATCTCGGCAAGTGGCCTTTCGCTCTCCGCTGCAATGTGTTCAATGTGTGACATAAAAGAGTGGGACTTGCGTGGAATTGTAGTAATAATTAATTTGTTACGAGGAAAAGCGCGGTAACTTTCTTACTCAGGGTAGGTGCAACCTGCCGCAGTGCCATAGTGGATGTGATGTTCAGATGCTGACCCCAAGGGCACGGGATTGGACCCCTGCCATGCTTGCCATGTATCGATGGAGGTGAAATGCAAACGGGCCCATGTTGTGTGCCCATGATGTCAGTGATTGCTAAAAAAACCCCAGCAGGTCAAAATTAATCCAGTGTCCTCCACTATGGCATGTATCAGAGATCATTTGCAGCTTCAGGACGTTAAGCCATACCATACCAGAGTGGACAGGCTAGTTGTATTGTGGGAAGCGACGGAGTGAAGGGTAGGTGATAGAAATAGTTGCTGTTGTGAAGCACTCCATAGTATTGATTTTTACCACCTGGGATTCTTTTTTAACATTCAAATTGAATGGTGCCATTTCTTGTCTTGCATATTTTGGTGGTCCACAGTTAGAGCAGAGCATCCTCCTTCAACGATGGTGGCTGTTTTGATCATCAGTTTTTAAGACTTGCGAGGCCGTGCTTTGTTTTTGTTTTCTGAGGTCGTCAGGAAATGCTTCTCTGTTCTATTTGTGCGCACACAATGCTCTTGATTCTTTTCAACCATTGTTGCCATTCTCTCCACTAGGGAGTGGTAAACCAGAGCCTGTTTGCATTCTTTTGCCATCGCTCCTCTTTTTCATTTGAGGTTTGTCATACAAGAATTCAGCATTTAAATGCAATGTCACTATACATTTACCGAGTAATTAATTGTGTAAAGTGCATCTACAGGTTCTGCTAAGGTAGTATGGAGCACGTTTCGGCGACTGAACTTTTCTCACATGTTCCGCAGAGAAAAATATGAAGGTTTGTTAGTGTTATACATGACAGAAACAGCATTTTTTGCTTGCGTATGTATAAAAACCTCCCAATTTCCTCCGACTAAGGCGTGAAAGGAGTTTAATCTCCAAAGCATGCTCCATACTACTGTGGCCACAACTGTCTATGTTTTCTTTGTAGGCTACAAACGATGCTCATAGTAATTTTCAACCCCCCTCATGCCATTGGCTAGGATGTCTGAGTGTTCACCTTTATTTAAGGCAATTAATGGTACACCAATCTGAGTCACAGACTCGATTTTTGGCACTGCAATATTATTCTGAATGTCCACATTTTCGGCTGTCTGGTCCAGGAGATCATCCAGTATGACTGCCATGCATTGAACGACTATTCAGGCGAGAAATTTATGAGCTTCGTGCCCATGCCAGAGGTGTACACAGTCCACATGAAATAAAATGGCATCTCCCGACCAAACATTGGTTATCTGTCACTGCTCTAAACAGAAGCACTGGCATGGAGGCACCGTATGTGGAAGAGTGCCGTGTAGCAACGAAGAAGGGAACAATATTGCTCTCCTTGCAGATGACCTCAGTACGCCGGAGCCAGACGCGGTCATCTCGGAGAAGCCGCAGGGTGACAGGGCCCCGTCGTCAGAGGCGGGCAGCAAACGGCAGCGGGATAACTGGCGCTACCTGACCCTGCGTGTGCGTGCAGCCACAGCCAACAATACCAGCGACTTGAGCGCCGACGACCTCTACCACGTGAGTGGCAGCGGTAGGATGCGACACAGGCACTGCAAGTTGGGCTGTTTGGAGGCAGTCCGTGATCAAAAAAACTTGAAACGATGCTTAACCTACCCTGGAGGGTACAGTGTGATAGCATTAGAGATCCCTCCTGTGCAAGCATTCCTTCTCTTTCATAGATTCATAGATTGCGAGGAGTTGTCATATCGCTACTGGCACTGTGGTGCAGCGGTGCACTACACAGCCATCGGTGGAGCTTGTGAGACCTAGGTTGCTCCTCCCAAGCTCCCATAAGGCTCATTTTGGCAGCTGACGCAGCGCCAGAAATGTAACATTTCTGACCTTGGTCGCTGCTCTTTCGCACGCTGGGAGCAAGGCACAGTTTGAATTAACTGAATTCAAAGAGTAATAATAAAAGCAAAGAACAGGTGCGACTGGTGTGTTTTTTTGCATTGCTCCCAGAGTTCATTTAATGCACACGTGAAGTTACTGACCTTTGTTCTCACTCCGCCATCTTGACCAGCAGCATATGAAATGTAGATTGCCTATGTTTCTAGACTGCAGCTAAATTATTGATTTTCTAGGCCTGATGGTGGAGACCAACCTGTCTTGTAAACTCAGCCGTCCTGTTGCCACAAAAACAATCGGCTCTTGGCACCAGATTGTGCCTTATTGTTTGGATCACAGCTCACAAGCAGCCTGTAATTGAAAAAGACAACGTGTGGTCACTCGAGCTTGTCCATTCATTGCAAGTGACGCTGGTGCAATAAAAGGCCGGCACTGACTTTCTGTCGATGGTTGCATCATCTAGCGACCCGCCGACAATATTGTTTGTGGGCAGTGCAGGCACTAGAGCAAAGGTCTGGCGAACGAGTTTGTGTAAAAAAGAAAAAACGCAGTGATTCCAGTAGGCCGAGCCTCTGCTCACCTTCAACACATGGATTGTGTATCACGTTTTCACCTTGGCATATACAACTGCATTGAAGCACTTTGTCAAAGTACACCTAATTAGTTGGGGGCTGAGGCATACACTGACTCCTTGTTGCAGTGAGCACTCTTCCAGCTGTCTTCTTTTGTACGGTCACATGTGACTGGGGCCTCGCTCTAGCCGCTACACATTTGCCCAAATGTAGCACTACTGCGAATGTTGAATTTGAAAGTTCTTTAGTCTGATTGCAGACATGCTAAAAATAGGCTATAGGCCAAAAGTGAAAGAATATGGGCTGAAAAGTGCCTATGGCCTTTGAAATATCCTTGGGGTTACTTTATGTGCATTACACAAGGGTGCAGTGCAAAGGTCACTTTTGCTAGCCAGGAACAAGGAGAAGTACTGACTTCAATTATTCAGTATTGTTAATTCAGTTGCTCCATCAGGGTGGGTTTTGTAGCGATAGCTGCATTGCAGTAGCATTTCGAGCCTTCAGTACGGCGGCGCCGTGAGGGGGGCGGCGCCGCCACCCCGTGGCTGTGCCACGGTCACGTGGTGCAGAGCAGCTGCCGGCAGCGCGGCGCCGTGGCTCATCATGTGGTTGGTCACGTGACCAAGTTCCACTCGGCCAGCTGTAGCTATCGCATCACTGCAGGTTTAACCAAACCTAAACCACCGCCAATTTTGTTTGCATCTGTTATCAGCAAAAGAGTTTGGGTTACATTTGAGTAAACATGGTACCTACGGCCCCAAATGGCTAGATTCTTCGTGCATGTGTGCATGCATTTCTTCCACAAAAGTCCTTCACTTGTCTACTCTAAAGCTGAATGAAAAGCCTGGATGCACCAGTGACAATTCTTAATTTGAATGTAGATCCTGCGGGCAGACAGCAACTTCTCCGAGGCCGTAGCCCTGGCCACCCTACGCAACTCCAAGCAGAGCCTGACACTCAAGCGCTCAGTCAAGCGCCGTCTGACGTCTTCTCGGGCCGACCATGCTACCGCCGCTCACCGCAGCGTCTCATGGTGGCGGAGGACCAAGTTTTCGCTTGCCATGGTAAGGCCAGCGCAACACCGACGTCGCAGTTGCTAATCGTGCATGCACACCACGAGCTGTGAGCAGAGCGAACGGTTTTAAAATAAGCCCTGTCAGGTGAAGACTGTTCCACATGAGTGCATTTCCCGTGCCGCTGCTTGCGGATGTTAATTTTGGGATGATACGAATTTCGGATAATGCAAACCTTTTCCGCAACCTCGTGAGGTTTTGTGTCATCAAGATTCTACTCTAGCTGAATAGCAGGCAGCCACTGTGCGTGCGGGGAACACCTAAATACCATTTTGGGTCTTTCAGTTTACAGCCACCATTAACCCAAAGTCTCACACCCTAACACAGGATATGGCCATGCCATGCAGTGAAGCCTGTCCATTCAAAATAGGGCCAGTTGTACAAAACACACAGTTTGGAAAGATCTGTTGCTGGGCCACTTGGTGCAGACTGCTGTGGAACCGCCAACTAGCCCCAGCAGCAGCTTTTGTTAAACTTTTGTTATTGGAAATTTGGGCTAGTTGGTCACTCGTGATTTCTTCAAGGCTGAGCCGCACAGCAAAAACCTAAGGACAAAGACTGAATAAACAAATAGACGAGGCAGTCGGAGGTCAACGCTTGTCCCACTCGCTCACTTCTCCTGTTATCTGTCAAACTGTGTTCCTTCTACAGTGGGCTCTATTTTGATTTTTTTTATTTGATGGCATAATGAGCCCATTGAGGCATTTTGCACTGACTTGTGACACACCGTACAGAGGAGATTGAATAAGTAAAAGCTTCACAGCCTAGAGCAAGATCCGAACCTGCGCCGGCACCAGCAGATCCACTCCGCTGTCCGGTGCTTCAGACCACTGTGCCATTGCTGCAGCTAAGCATGCCGTGTGTTAAGCAGCCAGTTTCTTGCGCAGTGATCTGGATGCTGTGGTCTTTGTCAAGTTCCTGCATTCTTTGGCATCTGGGGTGCCGTGATGCTGTGTGCGGCAACTGTGAATGCGTGTACAAGTCATATGAGCAGTCGTGATACATGACATAGACCGGAAGTGGCGTCACCAGACCAGAAGTTCGTTGCACTCATGCTATGGTGCTATGCTGTCACATCACACAGTAATGGAATTAAGTGTCGCCCAAATTTTTTTTCCCATAGTCCCCAGTCAACTGACTAACTTGCGTGTTAAATAGATGTGGGTTAGTGCCTGTCCCATCCATTCTTATTCGTGTCTATGTCTTTTTTTTTTGCATTAATGTGTTTCATAGCTACATTAGTCTACAGACTTTTGTTGTTCGAGATCAAAAAAGTCCGTGGGGATAAAACAGAGTTCCCTCACTTGCCCTCTTACTCATCCGTTCTCTTTCCCCCCCTCTTCCTATATACCCAGGGAGTGCAACGGATGAAGCGCAACCTGTGGGACGCCCTGTCGCATGTGGACCTGTGGCACAGTCACCTCAAGGACATCCAGGGCAACTTTGGCTCTGGGGTGGCCTCCTATTTCCTCTTCCTCCGGCGCCTGCTGGCTCTCAACCTCTTCATGGGCGCCCTGCTGGTGAGACACGCACCGTCCTCTGGTTGATTGACTGAGCCTTGACTGGAGAAAGCCGCGAGTCATCATGACAAATGAGAAATTTCATTTGGCCTTGGGGGGGTTTAGGGGTACATAGGGTTGAAATGCATAAACAGTGCAGATTAACCCTTTATAAGATGCATTTGCTTGTCTGACATCCATACTGTAAGACATACAATTGGGGTTTGGTGCCCCAGCGGCCAGTGCCGCCGAAGGAGAGAAAGCTGAAGAAGACAAGGCTGACGCAGTTCAGTTTGCGAAGAAGACGAAGCTGACGCTCTCGAACTCTTGGCTTGGAGCTACGCTGTGTCAACAAAGATTTTGCCTGTCCACATTTCTTGTGCGTCTGATTTGCGTCTTTACGTTTGGTGGAGGTGCTGCCTGTTCCCACCCTGGAGCTACAGACCTTACGGATCTACGGACCTGAAGATCTACACTCCTTACCAGCCTCTACCACGTTGACTGACACCCAGCCCCAGCCTGGCTCCACTGTTCCCGCCGCCGTCGTCTGTTCCGGTCCCGTGCGTCAGCGTGACCCTATAATAAGTGGGACTACAGCGTCAAGCTGACAAACGTTATCTTTTATCTGACCGACGTCGCCAACTTGTGGTTTCGCAACCATGAAGTCGATTTTTCTACCTGGGTGGACCTCAAAACCAGCCTTACCGATGTCTTTGGCCGCCCCGCTGTCCGAAAACTTGGTGCCGAACAACGGTTGCGCAGTCGGGCCCAGCAGAGCGGCGAGAATTTCACAAGCTATATCGAGGATGTCGTTGATTTATGCATGCGTCTGAATCCATCCGTGAGCGACGCAGACAAAATCAAACACATTCTTAAAGGAATTGAGGACGACGCATTTCAGATGTCAGTGTCCAAAAATCCTCAAACCATCTCCGACTTCGTTTCTTTGTGTCAGAGCTATGACGAGCTCCGGAAACAGCATCTTGTCATCCGCCGTACCATTTGCCCGGACGACACCCTTTCGAGCTTGGCTGTCGGCAGTCCTTCTCACGATCAGTCGACCCTTCTTCAGCAGATCCAGCAGTTTGTGCGGGAGGAGGTCTCCCGCCAGCTATCGCCAACGCTGTCGCCTTCCATTCAGCGTGTCATCCAGGAGCAGGTTGCAGAGTTCCTGCCGCCCGCTAATCCACCTCCTGTAGTCACTGCACCGCTGACCTATGCTGAAGCTGTCGTCCGGCCACGACCTCAGCCGGTTGTTCCTGCCTATGTGCCACCTTGCACCGTCTTTCCTGACCTGCCGCTCGCTCCTACAATGCCTCACCCTCACCGGCCTTTGCCTCGCACCGCTCCACGGCCTCTGAATCCATGGTGCAAGGCAAGATAACCGCCCGATTTGCTATACTTGCGGCCTCGCTGGTAATGTGGCCCGTTGGTGCCGCACCCGCGGATCCCGTTCTCACGACTACGGACGAGCGCCCACGTACGACGTTCCCGTGCCCTCCGCACTTGACTCTTCTCATCTGCCCCAGCATCCTTCTACCTATCGCTCCGACTCCTACCACCGAACCCCCCGGTCGCCGTCTCCTCGCCACCGTTCGGTCTCTCCTATGCACTGCCAGTTGCCACCCCTCCAAGCGGAAAACTAGGCACCGCAGTTCCAGAGGCAAGAACTGCACCATCATCGACCGCCTCAAGTCCTATTGCCGCTCCTGTGAACATTCTTGAAGTGCTGGTTGAAGGTGTTCCTGCTCATGCGCTCATTGACACTGGTGCTGCCGTGTCCATCATTAGCCGCAACTTGTGCCGCAAACTAAAAAAAGTGACGACGCCGCTTTCTGAAATTTCCCTTCGAACCGCCAGCGCTTACCCCATTCGACCTCTCGCAGCGTGCACCGCTCGCCTCATCATCCAAGGCCTCTCCTACACCATTGAGTTCTTCGTTCTTGCCCGCTCCTCTCACGACATCATCCCCGGTTGGGACTTTCTGTCCGCGCATCACGCAATCATTGACTGTGCACATGCTCAAATTGATTTGTTGCCACTGTGTGATAATCTTGTGGACGCCTCCCCTGCTACTGCAGCGCATATTCTCGCCACTGACGACACCGCCGTGCCAGCTTTCTCTTCTGTTCTTGTGCCCCTTGTGCTGCACTCTCTGACGCTACTGTCCTTTTTTCGACCTCACCCCTTTGTGCGCACCGCAAATCTGTCATGCTCCTGCATGCTGTACTCACAATTTCTGGTGGTTGTAGCGCCCTGTACGTTGCGAACCCATTGCCTATCCCGACCGCTTTATTTCGGGGAGAATCGCTTGGCACGGTTGATGTCATCGATCTCGATGACGCTTCACCTGTTCCGGATGACCCTCCCGCGTATGACATCAATGCCCTCACTCCTCTCATCGTCGCAACCGATCAGACCTCACCCCACCGGCTTGCTGATTCCATCGCTGCCGCTCTGCCACCTCTCCAACGCGCCCAGCTTGTCGCCTTGCTTCAGCGCTTCCGCGCGTCCTTCGATTCTCATCAAGACATCTTGGGTCGTGCAACAGCGGTTCGCCACCATATCGACACTGGAACACATCGACCTTTGCGCCAGCGCCCTTACCGCGTCTCCTCCGCTGAGCGCCGCATAATTGATGATCAGGTGAGCGACATGCTACACCGTGGAGTGATCCAGCCCTCTCACAGCCCATGGGCTTCTCCCGTTGTACTC
Source organism: Amblyomma americanum (assembly GCA_030143305.2). Taxonomy (NCBI): domain Eukaryota; kingdom Metazoa; phylum Arthropoda; class Arachnida; order Ixodida; family Ixodidae; genus Amblyomma; species Amblyomma americanum. Next base: position 90,513 of record JARKHS020016230.1, on the reverse strand, counting down.
GTCAAGAAAAAAGACGGTTCCATTAGATTCTGCGTAGACTACCGCCGGCCAAACAAAATTACTCGGAAAGACGTTTATCCCCTGCCTCGTATAGATGATGCGCTTGACTGCCTGCAGGGGGCAGAGTACTTTTCTTCGTTAGATCTGTGCTGTGGATACTGGCAGGTGCCGATGGCCGAAGCTGATCGCTCGAAAACAGCTTTCATCACGCCTGATGGGCTGTATGAATTTAATGTGATGCCCTTCGGTCTCTGCAACGCGCCTGCAACTTTCGAGCGCATGATGGACAACATCCTACGCGGGCTGAAATGGCAAACATGCCTCTGCTACTTGGACAATGTTGCCGTATTCTCTTCGGATTTTCCGTCTCATCTTCTTCGTCTTGAGAATGTCCTTCAGTGTCTCAGTGACGCTGGCCTGCAGCTTAACTTGAAGAAGTGTCACTTTGGCGCCCGACAGCTGACTATCTTAGGCCACGTCGTCTCCAAGGATGGCGTCCTCCCGAACCCTGCCAAGCTACGAGGAGTTGCTGATTTCCCAAAGCCCACCTCCCTGAAAGAACTTAGAAGCTTTATTGGACTTTGCTCGTACTTTCGTCGGTTCGTCAAGAATTTTGCTGCAATTATCGCCCCACTGACACAACTTCTCTCCGGCTGCCACGACTCACCGGCCTGGTTAACTCCACACGGATGCCAGCGGCATCGGTCTGGGTGCCGTTCTTGCTCAGCGGAAACCTGGCTTCAATGAGTGCGTCGTTGCTTATGCAAGCCGTGCACTCACAAAAGCGGAGACTAATTATTCCATCATGGAAAAAGAATGTTTGGCAATTATTTGGGCGATCACAAAATTTCGCCCTTACTTATATGGGCGCCCGTTCGCTGTCATCACAGACCACCATGCCCTTTGCTGGATGTCGTCACTCAAGGATTCTCCCGACCACCTCGCTCGTTGGGCTCTCCGATTACAAGACTACGACATTCAGGTCATTTACCGCTCCGAACGCAAACACCCCGATGCTGACGCCCTCTCACGCTCCCCTGTGTCCTCTGAACTCGACCAACCCTCTATTTCCAGTGTCACGCCTTCTTCCAATACCATTGATATGGCTTCTGAGCAGCGCAAGGATCCTTGGATAGCTTCTATTCTCGATATCTTAGCCAACCGCTCTGCCAGCCCCCCTTCTAGAGCACTCCGTCATCAAGCCCGTCACTTTGCCGTGCGTGACCAGCTGCTGTACCGTCGCAACTACCTACCAGATGGTCGCAAATGGTTGCTCGTGATTCCCCGGCATCTCCGCTCCGCTATTTGTGTCAGTTATCATGACGACCCGCAATGCACTCATGCCGGTCTGCTGAAAACTTTTACCCGCCTACGTCTTCGGTATTATTGGCGAGGCATGTATTGTTCTGTCCGTCAGTACGTCCGCTCTTGCTTCGAATGTCAGCGGCGCAAGGATCCACCACAGCACTCACTGGCTCCTCTGCAACCTTTACCTTGTCCAGCCCGCCCTTTTGACCGTGTTGGAACCGACTTTTATGGCCCTCTTCCTAGCACTTCTGCTGGGCACCGTTGGATCATTGTCGCCATAGATCATCTCACGCGCTATGCGGAAATTTTTCCGTTACCAGCTGCAACGGCCTCCGACGTCGCCGGTTTCATACTTCACAACATCACTCTTCACCACGGTGCGCCTCAGGAATTGCTCAGCGACCGAGGTCGCGTCTTCTTGTGCGGCGTCCTGGAAGCCCTTCTTCAGGAGTGTCACATCGTCCACCGTGCAACTTATCTTACCATCCCCAGACGAACGGCATGACCGAGCGCTTTAACCGGACCCTCGGCGACATGATGGCGTAAGTACATTTCATCCGATCACTCCAACTGGGACCGCATTCTACTATTCGTTACCTATGCTTACAATTCTGCAATGCAAGCAACTACTGGTTTTCCCCGTATTTTCTTCTCTACGGCCGGGAGCCATCTTCAATTATGGACACCATACTCCCTTACCGACCAGATTCTTCCGAATTTACAACCGTCTCTCAAGCCGCTGCACATGCCGAAGAATGCCGTCAACTCGCCCGTTCCTTTACTGCCCACGATCAGTATCACCAGAAAAGTGCCCGCGCCACTTTTACCTGTCTGCTGCCGGCTTACCTTCCTGACTCCTTAGTTTGGCTTTTGGTGCCCTCCTCCAGCCCGGGCCTGTCGACAAAACTGCTAAGCAAATACCACGGCCCCTATCGCGTAGTTCAGCAGACATCTCCAGTTAACTACCTCATCGAGCCCCTCACGCCTTCGCCTGATCATCGACGCCGGGGCCGCGAAATCGTCCACTTCGACCGCCTGAAACCCTACTACGACCCCGCTACCATCTCGTGCCCTTCGGCCGCCAGGATGGCGCCTTTTCACCCCGGGGGTATTGTAAGACATACAATTGGGTTTGCTGCCCCAGCGGCCAGTGCCGCCGAAGGAGAGAAATCTGAAGACGACGAAGCTGACGCAGTTCAGTTTGCGAAGAAGACGAAGCTGACGCTCTCGAACTCTTGGCTTGGAGCTACGCTGTGTCAACAAAGATTTTGCCTGTCCACATTTCTTGTGCGTCTGATTTGCGTCTTTACAATACAAATGGTATAATTGCAATCAGAATGACTCTATAAATTGAATGGCATCACTTTTAAGCCATCATGACCACTGGTTTTGTGGAAAAGGGAATGCATATTTGTAACAATGACTTCATAAAAAAACACTAAATGGTGCGTGTATCCGTACTTCAGTCTTTTGGACACATAATAAAATTTGCAATTGAATTAAAAAATTTCTTCAAGAAGGGCAAACTGGACTACTTTGCCTAACCTAGACTGGCTGAGTAATTAGTTTCAGTAGTACGCTGCTGTGGGTATGGACAGAAACCTGGGAGGTAAAAAATATGCCGATGGTTACCATGCCCATGTAGCACGACATTCTGCGCGCATTCATGTAGCGACAGTCGATGCAAGGCTGTTTTGCTCTACTGCGCGCACATGGCGCCACGGACCCGGCCTTGGAGCCCAGTCAGCTTGGTGGCACAGGGCCGCTCACCTTTCCTCATCTCCTTTCCTCACATACCTTCGTTTTAAGGCGAGAGCATTAGGACAGCTATGACGGCGAAAACTGTCGAGCGTTGGTGTCTGTGTTAACCCTTCACCGGCCAACCGTGCCAGGTGGTGTTTATGGGGGGGGAGAGTTCCCACTTTCTGCGTGCCATGTGCTATAAGAGAAGCTATGATGACACACTTACAGAAACACCAACTCTGATGAAGCACCGGCGGTAGCAGCTTGGTAAGGACACCTTAGTGACCGCTGGCTCTTAAGGGTAACGGAGTGGATTCCAGGAGGAGGCAACCGTAGCAGGGGGCGGCAGAAAGTTAGGTGGGCCAATAAGATCAAGACGTTTGCGGGGATATGGTGGCCGCAGCTGGCAAAGGACAGGGTTAATTGGAGAGACCTTTTCCCTGCAGTGGGCATAGTCAGGCTGATGATGATGATGATGATAGTAATGGGGTTCAAGTGAGGATAGTGGCTTAGTGAAGTTACAAGTAGTGGTAGCGGCCGTAGTGGTACAGTTCGTACTCCAGGCTGCAGAAAGATAGCACAACAAAAGAGAAGGTCGGGAAGAATGCTGAGTGACTCGAGACAGGCGGTGCGAAACTTCGCCAAAGGCCTAGTCTGCAGGGAGGCCGAGCGCGGACTACGAGCGACCAAACTGCAAGACAGAAGAGTAAGAATCAAGTGGTTTCCGGCGCACACGGGCGACGCGTCGGAACGCAGTGAGAACCACAATGAGACGGCACACGTAGCGGCGCGAGCGCTAACCAACCGCGGCCCGGCAACGCACCGTCCAACGTGGTTCGGAGCCAAGGACCGCATGACGGACTACAGCGAAATCACGAAGGCCTACCGCCTGGCTTGCAGGACTCTCCCACCCCCCGCACCCGAGGCTGAGTCGAGCGGAGGTGGTAATACTGAGACAGCTCCAGACCGGATCGCTACTGAGCCCGGGACTGATGCATCACATGTACCCCGAGACCCACCCCACCGATACGTGTAGAGTCTGCCGGAGGGAGACGGCAGACCACACGCACATCTTGTGAGACTGCATCAAAAATCCAAAGGAAGCAAGATCAAGAACAATCCCGCCGCTGGAGGCAGCCGCGAAGAGCAACGACCAAGACCAACAGCTATGGGCCGTCCAGCAGGTCCTCGGGGCGTTAGAAAGGCAGGGACCCAGCGAGCCGGCAACGGCGAGCGGAGACCCGCGCCGAGTAACGGCAACCTCGTAGACGACGTAGGCCTTCGTCGGGGCGCACGAACGCCCAACTGCAGGCACAAATAAAGTTTGCTCCAATCCAATCCAGTCTCTCGTTTCCTCCACATCAATCCATTTGATCGCCCTTCAGTTCTTTTCTACACCAATGCCGCAGAACCAGGAAGCTTGTCCTTAAGAGCTGTTGTGCTAAAACAACACGAAGAGACAGAGCACAAGCGTGAGAGGCAGATAGGTGTTGCTTTTATGGAAAGTCTCATGTTGCTGTTTGTACCCAGAGTAGTGCACTGCTAAAGCTAATTATGATAAACCAGCTACCCACTTGCAGATTTACCAATATTAATAGTTAGCAAAATGATGTGCTGTTTTGAGCAAACTGGTTCAGTGTGCGGCACCTACCTCATTGTGACCATTCCTTCCTTCCAGATGGGTTTCGTGACGGTGCCTCAGCTAATCTACGAACGGTCCCCGTCAGCCATGCGGTCGGACTACTCCGCTGATGTTGGCTACGTGCAAGCTTTTTTCAACATCTTCACTGGAGCGGTAGGTCTTCATACTGCACGACATTTTGTTTGCAGCTTTTTTTCTGTTATGTAATCTGCTGTTCAGGACAGCAGTGCAACACTTGTGTTATAGTGTTTGTTACCACAGCAGAGGGAGGGACCGAGTTTTTCTTATTTGCATGTGTTGTGTTTGGTGGTGTTGCCTGTAGTCAGTCATGGCCATGCGTGAACAAATTCACTTTAATTCGTATGTTTTCATTTCTATCAAGTTTCGGCAGCATGCATATTTTTTCAAACCAAGAAGCTGGATTTTATTGCTCACGGGCTCACGTCTACCATAGGAGGAAGTGACGCGTTGGAAGCGCGGGATATAATCTGCAACCGGACAGCGTTTTCTTGGGGCACGACACCGCTTTCAACATGAAGCACTCACCGTTCGTGTTCTTCCAGGTTAGTTACAATGATGACCCTTTAGCTGCTAAAACCTCGAATCGTTTTTTGTTCGTGGTGTCGTGCCCCAGACACTGGTTGCATGTTCTTACGGGTTGTAAGACTAGAATGGCACTCTGTATTAGCAGCATCCTGTTAGCGCTCTCCGGAGACGTAGAGTCAAATCCCGGTCCGCCTGGCACCGATCAAGAAAGCGTCCTGGCAACTGTACTCGAGACAGTCCAGAGAATTGAATCTGGCCAGGATGGTATCAGGAATGACCTACGCGCCCTAAAACAATGGCAGGCATCAGTGGACGTTGAACTAAAACAGCTATCTGCCAGAATTCGCACAATCGAGGTCGAAATGGTAGAAACGAAATCTACCATTTCTACGCCATCCACAGAACTGTCTACAATAGGTCCCTCAAATATAACCGAGCAATTAAAGATAATTACCTCACGATGTGACGACACAGAAAACAGACTTCGCCGCTCTAACCTACTTTTCTTTGGTATACCTGACAACGAGTCCGAAACATGGTCTAGCTCAGAAACAAAGGTGTTGGAGCTGTGTGCGGTACACCTTGGCTGCACACTTGAGCCAACACAAATTGAAAGGGCTCATCGGCTTGGTCGATACCAACCAGAGAAGTGTAGGCCGATCATCGTCAAGTTTGCTCACTACAAGGACAAACAGCAGATCATAGATAAAGGTCACAAGTTTAAAGACACACAGTATGTCGTTCGCGAAGATTTTTCTTTCCCAACACGCCTGGCCAGGAAAAAACTGATAGATTTCGCAAAGTCGGAGGGCGGATCGTTTAAGCTTAGGGTCGATAAACTGCGCATGAACGACACTGTATATATGTACGACGCTGCTTCTGACACTGTCAAACAATGTACCCGATAGCAAAAACGAAGAGCGGTTGTACACAATTCTGACTATCAGCCACAACCTTCATACGGCGGCACTGCCCACCCTTCGCTTTCCATATCTTTCACTAACATACGTAGCATCCTTCCAAAGCGCACCGAACTTTACTCATATCTTGAAGATAGTAACTCTGACATATTAACTTTAACAGAAACGTGGCTGCACTCGGATATAACTGACGACGAAATCTTACCTGACTCTCGTGATTTTGTTATCTACCGGAATGACAGACCTAATAAAAGAGGAGGTGGCGTGATGATCGCCATAAAAAAACACATTCCTTCCTTTCGTGTTAACATTTCGTCCCCTCTAGAAATTTTATGGGTTTGCATCATGTCCTCATCGCTTGGCATATGTTACCGACCACCAGATAGTTCAGACTCTTTCGTAACAAATTTGCATGCCAACCTTTTAGATATAAGAAGTAACTTCCCAAAGGCCGACATTTATTTATTCGGTGATTTTAATTACCCGAATATCAACTGGAATACCTTAACTGCATCGGCACAGGACTCACTTAATTTCGTTGAACTAACATTAGACTTTTCTTTAACTCAGCTAGTTTCTCAACCTACGCGCGACCTTAACATATTAGACCTTGTTCTCACATCGGCTCCAGACAATATAAGCCCGATCTCCCTCACGGATGGTTTCAGTGATCACAAACTGCTCCATTTCACTCTGAAAATGCCGTCACACCAACGCAGACCACCTCAGAAATATATCTTCGACTATAACAGAGCGAACTACGATGCCATTAACCTCGGCTTACAAACATTCTGTGATTCCTTTCTGCAATCCTTTCCTAATCAATCTGTTAACGAAAACTGGCGTCACTTTAAAGATAAGCTCACGCAGTTAATGAACACCTATATACCCCGCATATCTTTCCGTGCTAACTCATCTAAGCCGTGGTGCCACAGGAACCTGCGTACGTTGATGAACAAAAAAAAACGACTTTTTAAAACAGCTAAACGGCTCAAAACACCTGCATCATGGGAAAAACATAAAAACGCTGATAAAGAATACTGCGCGGCCATACGGAAAGCTAGGCATAAGTTCATGGCTCACGATCTGCAATCCCTCCTTAAGCACAATCCAAAAAAATTTTGGAAAACATTATCACCTTCCGAAACTTCTTCAGATTTTACGTTGATTGATGAGGCTGGAGACCCCATTGCTCAAGACGAACGCCCTCAGACTTTCAATAACTTTTTCGCCAATATGTTCACGAAGGAAGACTATTCCAATATTCCATCGCCATCAGAATATGACTATGACTACATGAGCCCAATAGACGTTACTGTTGATGGCGTTGCGACATTGATTAACAATCTGAAATTAAGTACTTCATGTGGTATTGACGGGATTAATTCGAAAATTTTGAAACATACCGTGGCTCATTCCAGCGTCATACTCACTCATATATTTCGGCAATCACTTTCAACAGGCGAGATACCATACGAGTGGAAAATTGGAAAAGTTATTCCAATTTTCAAATCCGGTGACCGAACTGACGTTGCTAACTATCGCCCAATATCTCTGACATGTATATCTTGCAAACTTCTCGAACACATCATTGCATCTAACACGGCATTACATTTAGAAGGCAACGGTTTCTTCTTTTCAAAACAACATGGGTTCAGAAAAGGGTTATCATGTGAAACACAACTACTCGAATTTACTAATGAGCTTTTTCACGGTATGGACGAAAATCTTCAAATCGACTGTATATTCCTAGACTATGCTAAAGCCTTTGACCGCGTTCCACACTGTCGTTTAATAGCGAAACTCTCATCATTGCGCCTCGATTCATTAACAATTTCTTGGATAAGAAACTTTTTATCATTTCGAAAACAATTCACTTCTATTGATAACCATTCATCCCATTTAATTGATGCAACATCAGGCGTACCGCAAGGTAGTGTAATAGGCCCGTTACTTTTTCTGATTTACATCAATGACCTCCCATTAGGCATTACCTCAACACTCAGAATGTTTGCAGACGATTGCATTATTTATCGCAAAATCCGCTCCTTTAATGACCACATCGCCCTTCAAGAAGATCTACATCGCATTAATAACTGGTGCTCATCATGGCTAATGTCCCTTAACACTGATAAATGCCAGTTAATGACATTTAGCCGTAAACGGTCTAATTACCTTTTCACTTACTCGCTTAACAACAGTCCAGTCACTCCTGCGTCATCGTACAAGTACCTTGGCGTTCACTTTTTATCTAATCTCTCATGGAAAACCCACATAGAAAAAATTGCTGCCAAAGCTAGCCGTACATTAGGTTATTTAAAGCGTAACCTCAGAGGTGCGCCTTCTTCCACACGCCAGCTCGCATATCAGACATTCGTCCGCCCTCAAATTGAATACGCATCTTCCATTTGGTCACCTCACCAACAGTACCTAATTAATTCCCTAGAGCGCGTACAAAATCGTGCCGCTCGCTTCATTTCTCGCAACTATTGCCGACATTCCAGTATAACTAACATTAAGGCTTCGTTATCCCTTCCATCCTTAGAATCTCGCAGAACAATAGCACTTATCTGCCTCTTCCATAAAATTGTTTACAGCCATCATTCCTTCACACTACCCCTTACAAAACCGGCCCGCACATCTCACCGATTGCATAATCACCTCAGTTTTAAGCGCCTTTCGGGAAGGACCACTGCATTCAACTCATCAGCCCTGCCCCGTGCAATCATTTATTGGAATAGTCTTCCTGATAACATTGTTCACATCTCAGATCATGTTATTTTCAAAGAAAAAATAAGTAGCATTTTCTTCTGAAGTGTGTTCTGTAGTGCGTTTTTCAATTTAGTTTTTCAATTTAGTTCTATTTTCTGGTTGGTTGCTTGTTCTTTGTATAACGATGTTAAAATAACCATGTTCTACTTGCTTCTTTTTCCCACCCCAGTTATGTAACCCCCCTCACATAATACTCCAGTCGGAGCCCGTGAGGTATTTGAATAAATAAATAAATAAATGAGTGGTTTGGTGCAAGCACCACCGTGTGATTTTTTAAGTGTCCTGGGAAAGACAGACTACTGCTATGCTAACAACGGCGTTGCCATCGACATATATCTGCAACTGGATTTTGCTGGTAGTACTGCCGGTGGTTGCGGATATTTGTGATAGATATCACCAGTCTTATCTTAGTGATAGTTTCTTTAAACCACCTTAGTGCTTCAAGGCAGAGTTTCTTGGCAGCGAACAGTCACTGTCGCATTAGTCATGTCGTAGTTTACAGATGCCATCCACCAAATGGAGAGGAACATTTAAAAATTTTGTTCTGAAATGACCTGTGTTCTCAGCGTCACAGCTTGGCATATATATATATTTATTCATTGATTTATTCACTCGCAATCACATACACTTACCCACACTCTATCCACGTTACAAACCACTAGGGCATTTAGTACATGGGTTTTCAGGTTAATAGTGAACACAGATATGAAAGAGCAATGCTGAAAAGCATTGTGAGTTTTTAAACAAGATGCATCGTTATGTAGTAAGTAGCAACAAATGTAGGTTGTCATGGGATAGGAAAAAAAACAGCAAAATGCAACAGAAATAACCACAATGCACAAGTTTATTCAGTGATCATAAAAACATTTCAGCAGCTTCTCGTGGAACATTTAATGGTTAGACATAGAAGCAGTGCGATAAGAAAAATCATTCCAGTGCTTTTGTCGGGATGGAAATTTTTGTTTGCGGAGGTTTCAATTTTTTTATTATTTGAAGAAAGGCGCAGTAACTGATTATTGAAAAAGCTGGGCAAGTTGATGCAGATTCATGGTAGACAAGCGCTGTAGATAGCACGGACTTGAAGGGAAAAAGACAGGGTAAGCTTTGTCCAGTCTTTCTTTCTCTGTGCTGTCCACCACGCCATTGTTTACCATCACACAGTAACTGTCGCACTTCTTGGCGGACACCTCAACCTCACCACGAGGGAAAAGGTAAAGAAGGGAGTGAAAGGAGAAAGAGAGAAAGGGTGTGGTAATGGAGAGCTTCGGAATAATTTCGACCACCTGACATCACACGGTGCATGAGTGCCTTTTACTGCGGAAGCACTATTCCGATGAGTAAACCCCGAGCAAGACCTTGCGAAGTTTGTGGGTTCGTGCCAGGTATCTGGCCAGTGCACGAGAGTACTATGCTGTCGCCACAGCTGATCACACCTCGTGTAAATTGCAACACACTCTCGCACTATGCATTGCACATTGGCATCGTCATCAGCTTCCATCTGAGACGTGAAGACACAGAGAATTCTCCGTCTTCATCTTCAGCATCCTTCATGCAATCCTGCTTTCGCACGTTTATATAATTTAGACCAAAATTCTCTTTTTTTTTTTGCCGTGGCCAGGATAGTACCTGGGTCCTCGGGCTCAGCGGTTGAGCACCCTAACTGCTGAGCCACTGTTGTGGGCAAACGAAACATGGTCAACACCCAGTCTTTTGGCATGTGCCGGTTTTCTGCTGCCTGCAGGGGCTGTTTGCGGACACGGTGATGTACTACGGCCACTACACCAATGAGACAGTGCGATGGCCGCCGCGCAACCCTCTGTCGTACGACTTGCCACTGGCCTACTTCTTCGCCGTGGCCATCTGTCTCTTCGCCTGCCTCGTCACCTTGGCTTACAGGTGGGCACTGCCTGCTCCTGTCGTATATTGTTCCACGGATTTCCTCAATTTAGCATGCGTGCGTTCACATTTGAGTGTGCGGTTAGAGGGTCTGTTAAACACCTATGCTATAAAATGAGTCTAGATCAGTAGCTTTCCTTTCAGGGTTCTCAGATGAATAGATTACATTAAAAACGAGGGTTTTGTAAGAAAAGTCTATGCAGCTGATTTTGGCTGTGTGTTAAATTGCATAAATTGTCACGTGAAGTTTGTTTACTTGTGGCAAATAATTTATAATTTAATTTCTTCTCTCGTGTTTTAGTTTTGGTTGCAAAAGCCGAACGGTGGCAGCAACATAAAGGTTGACTTCAGGTCACTCGAGACATACAAAAACGAGGGTATAACAGCTGCTTGTTTATCTTCATTCTGGCTCGTTCGTATAACACTGGGAGTGAAATAAAACAATGTAGGAGCGCTTATGGCACATTTTCCTCCTCATGCCTGACATGACCTGAATTCAACTTTAATGTCGCAGCCACCATTAAGCTGCTGAAAGTCAAACCAAAATTGCAAAAAAAGAAATTCAGTTATAAAATTATTTTCCGGACGTATGTCAATTCTACATCCTAATCCGTCGACACTGAGGTGTTATTGACCAATCCAACGAGCAAAGCACGCAACTGAACATGCAGTGGCTATACTCCTCTGAGAGAGAAGTCAGCATAAGCATGAAGTGTCTGTGGTCACACACCTTACACATTTCGCGAATACAACACTAGATGAGAGTCAAAAGCCAAGCAGCTTCACTCAATGTGCCTTGTGAATTGTTTCTGGGCGCTAGGAGCTTTCAGGGCATGATAGAATGAGACGTTTGGTGACTTGGACGAGGCTTTTTAATGTGTTACGCGAATACCGCAGTCCTCGCCCCAAACAAGCCCAAAATGCTGAAAATAAAAAAAAATCGCGAGCCAGCCCAATCTTGGTGCATGCTTTTGTGATGTCATGCTTGAAATTGCATTTTTGATCACTCTGGTTTAAAATATGAAATTGCTGACCTAATCGAAAGGTTCCTGGCAAAGGAAGCAGCGTTCCACACCGAACTAATAATCAACAAGTATGTATTCAAGAAGGTCTCCATTATTTGACTGCAGAAAGGAAATGAAATGGTTCCGTAGAACATCAAAATGGTTCCTCTGAACTTTACTGCAGCAGTACCCAAAGGAACTTCACACTTTTTTCATGTGGTGTAATAACTATTGGCAGGATGAGCAAAAGTATATTAACCCTCTAACCACCGCCGCTACCGTCACGGTGGCTCAGTGGTTATGGCGCTCAGCTGCTGACCCGAAAGACACGGGTTCGATCCTCGCTGCGGCGGTCACAATTTGATGGAGTCAAAATGTTAGGGACCCGTGTACTGTGCAATGTCATTGCATAATAAAGAACTCCACGGGGTCGGAATTATCTGGACTCCGCCGCTATGGCATTCCTCATTGCCCGTGTGTTGCTTCAACATTAAATCTCGCATACCACTACTGATGAAGCTTGCCAGGAAAAACAATATCATTGTGATAAAAGGATGAAAAATGTGGTTCAAGCACTCTTGTCTTGTCCTTGCCTGTTGCTAGCCTTCCTATCCTCTTGAGTGTTGTAGCGTTGTGTCTATTGACACTGTGTTTATGTGACTGTCTCCCCTGCCTATTTTTCTTTTTCCCTTTTCTGCTTCAGCCTGGAATTGTGTGTAAGTTGACTTCTATTTTCTCCAACTGCTGGGAATGGAAGCAGCATTTGAAGTGTTGACGTGACACATAGCTTAAATTTTTGACCGGTGTAATGGTGCTGTGAAAACGAGAAATAATTTATATATCGACATGCTGGCTAGCAGGTGTACATTCTTTCTTGTTACATCAGAATGTAAACCTAAGTGCACAGGGAAACAACGACTGTAGGTCATGGTTATTTATGCTTCATTTGTCTGTAGCTCCTACTGCATGTTGCCTAGTAAAGCTAAACCAGTGAGCACCCCTTGCTCATGTTCAAGGTCCACAAGAACAGCTGCTCTGAACTGGAAGGCAACAGCTGAAGCTACAAATGCTGGCTTTTTTTTTTGTCTGTTGTCGCCGCTTTGTCTCATATTTAAAAAAAATGGTCTTCTTTTTGTTGAGGGTATCACCTTACTTGTTATACCTATGGCCTTCTGGCATGGTGTCACTGGCACCTGTGTGCAGTCAGTGTACCAGTGTACCGCACCACGTGACAGCGTGGCGGCGCAGCCACACTGAAGGCTCGAAATGCTACCGTAATGTAGCTATCGCTACAAAATTCTCGCCCAGGATCCATCTGTCACCCTTTCTCCTTAAGCCCACCTTTGAAAATTTTTTTACAAACTGCAAACATGGGCAGTATTCCAGGAAACGTTGCAGTAAGCTAGCATTTATCAAGTTGCCAAAGAACAAATTCTTCAACACGTTGCACATTCGCACATTTGTGCGCATCTTTGTCTTCCGGTTGTTCATGGTAGCGGGTAGACTTTTTTTTTTTCTTTTTCATTCTCAACACCTTCCACAACAAGTACAAGTGTGCTAGAAAGGCAGCTTCCGTACCTTGTGTGAAGACCTTGTCTGTTGTCTTGCAAGCTGCAGCTCTCTTGCAAAGCCCTTGGCCACTGAAATGTTCTAATCGAATGAATAACTAGCTTGTTACTGAACCCCCAATATTGAGCAGTTCAGACCGTAATAGCTTGCATTTACACATGTCTGGCATCCTGCACTGACAGCCTGACCCGGTCGTACAAGCAGAACTACATTGAGACATCAATGGGGGTCAAGGATGTCTACTGCGCCAAGGTGTTCTCAGCCTGGGACTTCAGCATTGCTTCCCACGAGGCAGCCAAGCTCAAGTCACGCAGCATCTATAATGAGCTGAAGGTGAGGCCAGTTCCTGTCTCACGAGGTACCAAACAAAGGGATGTCTCATTTTCTGTGTTAGTGGACGCAGTCACAAAGTGACCATGTGCACTGAGTTTTTTGCGAAAGGGTGGATTTTTGCTCATTATATACCATACACTGCAATGCACCCCTAATTTTTGTAAATAGGTGTTTGAGGAAAACGCTGTCCTCATTATTCGAGTAGAGTAATTATTGTAAATATCTGCCTCTGGGATAGACATCTATGTAAATTACATGCCTTCTTTTTAACCTAGTCCGTCTGACACATTTTTTTGTTTTTTTAGGTAATTAATGCTATGGGAATGCAAGTTCTCGACAAGTGTTCCGAACTTCTGGCATTTCATCGTCACCAGCCCAAATATTACAAAAATGAAGAATGCTGGTACATTTATTAAGAAAAATAATATTGTATAATGATTATTAGCAGATGAGGTTAGTTTCTGCATGTGCAGTGACAATTCAACTGCGCCAACAATACTTGCACAGAAACAGTAAGTCAGTTACAAAATTTCGGGAAGTATTGGTGTTATTGTTGGAAGGAGGGCTTGCCTTTGCATTTGATGAACTCAAAGAATCGCAAGCAATGCTGTATAGCACGCCAACCTGAAGAGAACTTAAAGAATGGCTTCTGTACCTCTTGGAGCTGATACATTGACTCTGCTTTGGGAAGAACAAAAAGTAAAAAAAAAATGTTAAATGCATTTTCTGCAACACCGTGAGGATTCAATATTGTTTTGCAAACAGAAACGTAAACTGTTGGCACCTGTGCAGTCTGTGTTATGTGCGATATGCGGGCATTACCACGACGCTAAAGCACCAGCTGTCGATTGGAGGTGCATGGACCCTTTGGTGTGCTTGGAGACATACCTGGAAACTTTGAAGCTTTCATTCTGCTGTGAGGCTCCCAACGCAGTTTGGCTTGACAATAAGACCTAAAATCAGCCTTATGCAATTGTTCATTTTAACTCCTAAAATGAATCGTGCCTGATCAGTTACTTGCACATTTCAGCGGGATTGGTTTGTGTTATATATGCGTTTTAGTGTAGGCTAAGTTGTGTAGTTCTGTTCGAAATGCAACCCATGCCCTATATGGCTGTAACATGAAGACAAGCAGGGAGAAAAAGACACAACACAGAAGTTGAGACAAAAGTTGGTAGTCTGTTGTATCGTCTCACCTTTTGTCTCGCGTCTGTTCTTTGCTCACGTCTTCACATTACAACCATACAAGGCATGAGTTTCTTTGTTGAACAGATTTAGTCTCTCCGATCTTAATACTTGCGCAGACGTTTCCCCACAATTTTCAGTCACGCTGTAGCTGGGGCTGGGGGCACATTAATGGCATAGAAGCACCACGTTAAATTTGTGCAACCACCACAGTTACCACTTTGCACCGTTGATTTATGAGGCCTGCTCTTTCATAACTTAGCGTTCCTGGTTAGCTCGGACAGTGGAGAGACTGCTGTATTACTGCAAGAGAGGCCCTGTTCTGACTACTAGATGGCTGAAAGATTTTTCTTCCCTCAGCTCGGGCCCGAAGTAAAGCTTGCTTTCGAGAAGGCCGTCACAGTTTAACATCGCTGTTAGTAACTCTGCACACTGCCTGCTTATAGTGGAGATCTGACAATACCCCATTACTCTGTGGCCATACCTTGTCGGTCCATGCCACGCATTCATTGATCGTGCGCTCAGGAGCTGCTGTCGATGGAACGTCGTGCTGAGGAAGACCCACCTACATGTGGAGCCCGCACGGGCAAGGTGCTGGCCCGCATCGCAGTAAACCTGATTATCATGGGCATCATGACAGTCTCTGGGTGGCTGGTCTACGACCTGCTGCAGAAGAAGTCTTTGCAGGTGTGGCTCCCTTTCTCTGATGCATTTCTCATGCTAGCCAGTGGCCGATTCTGTCGGGAAGTAGTGCCGACACGGGGAAGAAGCTGTCAGCTGCTTTTCTTTTTTTTTTTTACTGTCCGTTCTCTTTAATGAAGTCGCATTGGTCTCAACATTGAAGGCTTATCGCCCGCACAAGAATAGCTGACTCACATACCCATACTAATTTTGTTTTTGTCATCGTAATCATCAGCAGCAGCAGCCAGATCATGTGTGCTGTAAGACGTAGCCACCTCCCAGTGCTCACTTATACTCCCTGTCTTGCATTAACCGCAGCCAACAACAACGGGAAATTGAGAAGCAGCCCAATCACTTTGTCGTACTTGCTTCTCAAGCTTTATTACCATTGTCATCACTGTCTGTACTTATTGGATTTACGTTGTGTTAGTGCTGTAGTGCTGTCAGTCCACTGGGACAGACCTTTGCCCTGCCATGGATGTGGCTTGGCTTACGGTGATAAGAGCACCATGATGAGACTTGATTTGACTGTTGTTCACCGTTTGAATTTTTTTTTTTCAGTGCGCTAGCACTTATAGTGGCCATTGCCCACTTTTAGCCACTGTGTGCTTGTTTGCCTGTGGCAGGCTGCTCGCATGCCCACCGTGTCACGCCTCGGCTCAGTTAATCGTGAGAGGCTGGTCGGGAAGAGCAACCTTGGTCGCACCCTAACCCAGGCAACCCAGTTCCCTCCAATGGCAGCACCTGCCATAGAAGAGCAGTGGCGCATCTTAACATGACAGCTGCACCACTGCGCCAGCAGTGGTAGGAAGACTCCCAGGCATCTGTGAATGGAGAGAATGACCAATTCCGCTTATGTATGGGCATTAACTCATTATCGCTCTCCGAACAACTGCCATCCGGAAACACTGGATCCGAGCACCGGAACCGAAGGGAAAACCGAGCTGCCAGCACACCTAATTTGCATTTGGCCTAACTACGCAAATCGATCACCATATTTTTTAATTCAAAGACCAAATCAGCTGCCTGTGGTGCTTATGTTTATCTGGCCGCATTGTTCACCCTGCATGCGGCGGGTAAATAATTTGAGCACAGAAATCCCCTCACACAATGAACATCCTGCAATTTGAAAAAAGTGGTGAGCACAACAGCACTGCTCAGCAATTGTTATCAAGCGTGTGCAAGGTGAACACTGATGGTTAAGCTAATCAGTGTTCATTGCATTTAAGAGCAGGCCCGCATAGGCAGGATGCATTGGAATGGTGGACACTCTTGTGACTGCCAGTGCACAGCTGAATAGGGAAAAGGGCAAGGGAACAGGATGAACAATGAGGGCAGCATAGTTGCCCTGTGTCAGTGCTGTTTGTAGTTAAGTTAGGCAATGTCTTGTGTGTTCTCCCTGTGTTCACGTCTTTGCGCTCTGCATGCATCCTAGTTTACGTTTAGGGGACGGTGTGACAGACCGAAGGGCGCGGCGATGGATTGGGGAGCAGTTTGGCCAGAACAATGGTTTAGTATTAATCGGCCTTGGTAGACAACAAGGATACGGACAGAATGTGCAACTCAAGTACTGAGCCATTTCTGCGTTGTCACTGTGCCCTTGTGCAGTCGGACGTGCCCGTGCTGGGCGAGATGACGGTGTCCCTGACGGTCGGCGCCCTGTGCTTTGTTTTGCCCACCCTGTTCCTGGCCCTCTCCCGGCTGGAGTTCATCCATCGGGTCCAGACCAGGCTCTACCTCAACCTGGCCAGGTGTGGGGAACGAATGGCCCTGTCTTGTCCTGTATCTTGTGACTGGTGGCGATGTGAAGGGCATGGTGGGGTCAGGAGGGACATCTGTCTCATCAGCCTGTGTTTGGTGGCATACCCTTCGCAAAACCTTGTCATGACTGTAGGCCTAGTCAAGCATTATAAAAACTGTGTTGCACTTCCAGCATCCTTATTCCCACGTAGTTCCCAACCAACTCCCCTCCTGGTTCGTTTCCACATCTTCCACCTTCCTTTGCTCAGCACCAGGGGAGCCACTTGCCACTCTTGTCCCATGGGGCACTGGTGGCACCACCTGACAACTTGGCATCCGGTACCCATGGTTGTGCCTGTTTTCCAGCAACATAGCTGTATTGTGTAGAGCTTGATGACACCGTTGCCGTTGCAGTAGTAGCACGAATAGTCATCGTGACAGAAATGACAGAAAGGCCTCTAGACCTTTTGTTAGATTGTGTAATTCAGCC
Source organism: Amblyomma americanum (assembly GCA_030143305.2). Classification (NCBI taxonomy): domain Eukaryota; kingdom Metazoa; phylum Arthropoda; class Arachnida; order Ixodida; family Ixodidae; genus Amblyomma; species Amblyomma americanum. Next base: position 72,684 of record JARKHS020016230.1, on the reverse strand, counting down.
TTCCTGCTGAGTGAAAACCCTTAACTATGGCGATGCGGTCCATCCCAGGGGCAAGAGTTGTGTGCAGCGCCGAAGCCTACTTGGCAAAGTTGCTTTTCACCCTTGCTTTGCAAAGAGTTCAGCTGCTGGACGGCTGCCTCAACCGCTGCTCACTGTGCAGTTTTTCACTACATCACTGAAGCAGATGGCACCATCTATGAAAGCCTCTTGGAGCAGGGCACACCTAAACAACTCGTTATAAATCAAAGAAACAAATTTTTTTCCCTGACCCTTCATTTGAGATGTGCCTTTACGGTAGAAACGTGCTTTAAAGAAATGTTAACAATGTACCATGTTTTAAGAGGAAACTAATATTCCACTGCATAGGAAGAGTGTTTCGGCTCTGTAGCCTCGGCTCCATTGCCAAGGAAAGTTGTTGTGAAGTACAGCGCTGATCGCTTGTTACAACCTGAGGGTGAGTGGCTGTAATTTTTTGACTGCTCAATACCTCAGCCCCTCAGCTACGGGATGCCAACACACTTTGGGAAGTGTGTACGAGTGCGCTGCATTGCACTTTGATGGGAAAGCAAGCAAAGCAGTGTGCGTATGTTCAGTGATGGCAGTGCCGCAAAGGCACCAGCACACTTTTCAATGAGCAGTCACTCTTTGCAAGGTGGGATGCTGGTTCTTGATGTCAGTGAATGAGATAGGTGACGCAGTGGATTGGGCAAAAAAAAGGAGCTGCTTGGGAGGAAACAGGCAGTAAGTATAAGTGGGATTGGACATAACTGCGGAGCGAAAAAAAACAACTCACAGGACGGTTACGACTGTGTATCGCGAGATTCGGCGATAGCTGGTGTAGTGGTCAAGTGATGCATTCCTGCACTGGCAGGCGGCTGTTCCAAACAGAGCCACCCGTAGGCTTATGCAACCCAGGTTGACCGTAATATAATGTGAGTGCATTAACACACTCACTGGTTACGCCAACAGCAATGACAATGCACAAGCCAGGGACGGGCACCTAACAGCTATCACTGTGAAAAGACGACCACATAGGAAATGAAGAACTCGACACAGGCAAACGCTGAGTGTCTTGAGTGTTTTCTTCCCTATGTGGTTGTTTTTTTTTTTTGACGCTGCAGTTATGTCCAAGCTAAGCAACCAACTAGCCCAAAAGCTAATTTTGCTAACGTATAGGTGGGAGTTATGGATGTGTTATGGGTCAGCCAGATGCACTGCTGTTGATTTGATAGACATAGGCAAACCAGCTGTCCTGAGTCAAACCTGAGTCACCTTAAGTCGTACCAGTTATTTCATCTTGTGGTGTATCTTAAAGGGACACTGAGGAGAAATAGCAGTAAGCCTCTATCAACAGGGTACTGCATTCTAATCACGGAAACATCACTCTTGACTGAAAACAGAACTTCTGTAAGCTAGAAAAGACCAAAAAACGAAATGCAGGTGTCGCCACCACCAGCTGATTTCACAACTAAATGCATGCGGCAACATCAATTTTTGGGCGTGGATCCCAAGGTTGTTGCTACACCACCATTCACTTCAAAACTGTGGCAGCCCATCCTTTTCAGTAAGGGTGTCACAAGTTATAATTGACTGGTGGAAGGTGTCCAAATTCAATATCATCACTGATAAATGCATCTTTTGTCCCAGAAAATCAGATAATCAATTTTTACTGAGAACAATGACTGGATGAGGTTCATCTTGGTGTCCCTTTAATTCAGTTCATTCATGAAGGCAGTTAGAAGTGTGCATACAAACTCTATGACCGTACATAAACATTTAGTATGGGGTGTCCCATGCATTATGCACTTTTTGTTTGAAAAAACCTCCTACAAATGGCTGCATTAAAATAGAAACAATGCTTTTGATGACACCAATAGCTGTGCAGAAGTTCAATTTGTAAAGTAACATGATGGGCAGTAAGCCATAGTAGGAAATTAGCTCTGATGTCTACTTTTCTGTCCCTGTGAGTTTTCCTTTCTCCTGTAAACATTCACGACAAAGCAATCCAGTCTAGCCACCACTTTGGCTCTTTACTTATGGCACTTGGCTGCTGACCCGAAAGACGCGGCTTCGATCCTGGCCACGGCGGTCGAATTTGGATGGAGGTGACATTCTAGACGCCCGTGTAGTGTGCGATGTCAGAGCACGTTAAAGAGCCCCAGGTGGTCGAAATTTCCAGAGCCCTTCACTACAGCGTCTCTCGTAGCCTGAGTTGCTTTGAGACGTTCAAACCCCCTAAACCAAAACTAATGCAATCCAGTTGGCAAACTGGGCTTCGTTGCCATTTTTTGAGCGCACATTATCTCAGTATCCACAATACAAGCTGAGGGGTTAGTTGGTGCATGGTGTCATAAAAAGACAAAGTGCAAAAAGAAAAGGACAGCACACTAGAAAGGGAGCATGTGTATGTCTGATCTCCCTTCCTAGTGTGCTGTCTTTTTTGCACTTCGTCAGTATCCAGTCACCGGCTCACTTTTTTCACATGCTAGCTGTTTAAGGCCCATCGACTCCATCATTCTTTATTTTTTGTGCTCTGTCTTCGTTGAGAACTCTCACTGAGTGCAGGGGGCGAGCACTAACGCACCTTCCTCTGGCAAACCTTGCAGGGTCACCCTGGCCAAAATTGTGCTGCTTGGCGTGCTCATGTACTACTGGCTCGGCGCACAACGGGTGAGTGTTGCTCTGGGGGAGAAGGCACAAAAGACTAGAGGCGCTTTTAAAGCATCCCTTTCTTTTGTAGCTATAGCTACATTACGGTAGCATTTCAAGCCTTCAGCGTGGCGGCGCCACCACGCTGTCACGTGGTTGGTCACATGACCAAGTTCCACTCAGCCAGCTGTAGCTATCGTGTCACTCCAGGTTTAACCAGAGCTAAACCACTGCCAATTTTTTTTCCTTTCTCTCTTTCATTCTTTCCTGCGCTCTTTTCATTTGTGTGTTCGTCAATGCGGCCACCATCTGTCCACATGCCCATTTGTTTGAATTACTTGTCCACTTTGTCTCTCTGCACTGTGTGCTCTGCTGGTGGTCCGCCACCTGTCCAGCGCCAGGACGAGTGCTGGGAGAGCCGCCTGGGCCAGGAGCTGTACCGGCTGCTGGTGGTGGACACGGCCTTTGTGCTGCTGCTCACCACGGGTGTCGGGGAGTCCCTCCGGTCACTCGTCTACAAGCACATCACCCCGCGCGTGGGCCCCCCCGAGCTGGACATTGCGCACAACACCCTGGACCTCATCTACACCCAGACACTCGTGTGGTGAGCGCCACCACTTTTGGCTCGCTGTCTTGTGCGGCAGATGTGTTCACTGGCTTATGCATCCGTTCCCTTACCCATTTCATGTCAAGTTGTAAGAAAAACTTGTTATTCCGTTATGCCTTTTATAAACAGCGATGTTCCAGTTGGGAAAGTTTCCTTTCTTTTTCTGGGAATTTAAGGGGTACAGTTTGGCAGAAAGCGAATTTTTGCGGAGTTTCAGGAAGTAGTCAGGGCCCGAAATTCTCTTTTCAAGTTTGTTGAAGTTTCTAGGCTGCTGCAGGGAAAAAAGCCTGAAATAGGGAATTTCGGGTCTAATTGAGGGAATTTTTGGCTACAGCATGAAGCACCACTGTGTATAAAGAGCTTGAATGCAATCAGGTTACATTCTCTCACTTTCTGTTCGAGCCTCCACCATTGTTGTTGGCGGAGATAAATTTTAATTGCATTTGGGGCAACAATTTTCGTGTTGCGAAACTCTGGGTCAACGAGTGCTATCATTTCTAAGAATTTGACATTGACATTCTTGCATGTTGGCATTCCCAGTTTGTGTGTTGTAACATGATTTAGTGTTGCAACAAGTAAAAGCAAAAACCAGCAGGTGCATTGAATTTTTATCATTAGTACTTTTATGTTTTGTCTTGTGCTGAATTCTCAGGCCGCATGAAATGAGAAAATGCACAGCTTCAGATCTGTCTTTTATCACATTCAAAGTAATCTTTCACTGTTTTATCTCCTGGTTGTGCACATATAATTGTAAGCTAGTTATAGACATTTTACGAACAAAGTGAGTTTGTACCACCTTGTACACATCAGCACGAGCAGGCACCAAAGGAGTAACTGACTGCCAACCCTGTGGCACAGTGGGGGCTCTTAAACTCATTTCCTTGCTCATCGTTCATATATTCTGTGCGATATGCAGATGAATTACTCCATTGTTTTTAAAGAGACTGGGAAAAAATTTACGCCTGTGCAATATTAAGTGGTAGGGAGAGAATAAAGACAAGTTGGCAACAGTAGAGCTAAGATTGGATCAGAGAATGAGACTGGAGACGGGACATGCGATGCATCGAACATAGCGTCGGAGATGAGTGTCCGGAGCAAAGTCATAGCAAAGAAAGGGAGCCGGAGTCGGGGGGCATCGGAGAATCGGGCAGAGTTTTGAGATCGGATGGTTTATGAGTGTGGCATGGATACGGGTGATGCTAGACAGCTTCACTCGGGCGGTCGTGCTTGAAAGAGAGTGATGCGTCTCCTCAGGGGTGACAATTGGGTTTCCGCAGGGCTGGCCTGTTCTACTGCCCGCTGCTGCCCATGGTGGCCTGTGCCAAGCTAGTGCTGACCTTCTATGTGAAGCGGGTGAGCGTAATGTGCACCCAACCCTCAGTGCGCCCCTGGCGGGCGGTGCATGCCCAGACCGTCTTCCTGGCGCTCACCTTCCTCAGCTTTGTGCTGGCCACGGGCACCCTGGGATACGCCCTGCTCAGGTGGGTTCTCGTGGCTTGTTGTGTTGGTTAGTCTATACCAGGTTTTCAGGGAAGACTTTCAGAAATTTTCAAAAATAGGCTTTTTGGGGTAAAAATATGGCTTTCGCGCCATGGTATTACCTGTGTTGGCGGACACCGGAAAGCTGGTGAAAATTGTCTTAAGTATGGAACTGATTAACTAATTTCTGATAACAAACTTTTTAACTGTCACAGATAGGCAGCTGGTTGCAATTAAAGATTTGTTGCCATTCGTTAGTAATAGCCATATCAGTTTTTAGAATTTTTAAAACGCAATTACCCTCGCTGCTGTGGCTCAACAAGATATGGCTGCATCGTGCGAAAATACATGCGCTTTGCATGCAGGCAAAGCAAGCCCTCCAGTGCACGTAACTAGTCGAAAAAGCCAAATTTTGTCGAGCCACAGTGCCAAGGTTGTGTTTAATCATTCTGGAAACTGATATGGCTATTACTAACGACCGGCTACAAATCTCTAATTGCAACCAGGTGCCTAACTCTATTAGATAAAAAGTTAATTATTAAAAATTGGCTTACTCCTTGAGATTATTCACCGGTTTTCTGATGCCCACCAGCATTGGTAATACTATGCCGCAAAAGCCATATTTTTCCCCGAAAAAGTCTATTTTTGAAAATTTTTGAAAGTGTTTGCTGGAACACCTGGTATATTATTGATGAAGGGCCCGGTGCATGTTGAGGGAACACAGCAGGCTTCAAAGCATGCTGTAGTTGTGTGCAGGAGTTGATTTCTAGAAATAAGGAGAGTAGCATGGTTGCAAAGACCACATAGCCAGCAGTCTCTGTGCTGCTAAAGTGGTACATTACACTGTTAGAAAGTGCACAATTTTAATGTCTCTTTTTAAAGAACGGCTGTTGAGTTTATGAATGATCGGAAATACTCTCTGAGACAAGCTTATTATATTTTTTTACTGTTCATAGGTTATTTCTGTGGACCTTCATTTTTACGGCAAGAGCAGTACGTGTGTGTGGAACTGTCTCTGGTCCAAATGGCACCCTTGGTGTCACCATCATATTTTGAAACTAAAACCTTCGCAGGTCAGTTACCACTCTGTAACACAATTGCAGCGACAGTTCAACATTGTAATTTATAAGTCAACTGGATAACATGGTCGTCGTGGATGTCACTCGCATTTGAACGTAAGCAACCTAACATTCGGTGCTATCAAAGGCAGTGAACAAGGTTCACGTTGTTGCTTCATACACCCCGACCACATCATCCAGTGGACTTCCAATCTTGAGCTGTCGCTGAAATCCACATTACAGGGCAGTCACTGTCAGGCGAAGTTTTTATTTCTAGTGCGTCTTGTCATTGCATCGAACAGTGCTCCAGGAACCAACCCGTTCACTTCGATCCATAGCACAACGCAACTTGCACCGCAGTCTGGTGGCAGCCACCACAGTTGCTTGCTTCACTCGCTACACATCACACCAAGGCCAGCCCAGACACGGCACTCGCTTAAAATGCAAGGCTTTTAAAGAAAACTCAGTGGAAACTTGGAGGACCCTCAACTCAGGAAGGTGCATTTCTATTTAAAATGGGGGTAAAGTGGTCTCAAAGGCAGGTTTGCAAATTTGCAACATATTCCCGTTGATTCAAACTGCACATCAAACAAATTCTTGGTCCTGTGGGATGAATCAATCAATAGCCAAAAGTGCTACGAGTCAGCTGTTGAGTGCACTGTAGCAGGGGGTTGTGTTGGAGGCCAGAATTAACAATGACAGTAATTGTTCTTAGTAAGGCTTGAACTGTAGTGCTGCAAACAATTTTCTGTTGGTTTGGAAACAAGTCTCTGTGCAACTGAAGTATCAAAGAGCCACAGACAGCATGGGTCTACTTATGACGGGGATAGATCAGGTGCATGAAAAGATGGTTACTACAATGGAATGAGCTGCAGTGTGAGGCCTCCTGGGTCAACAGATAATGTTGCGAGTGCTGTGATTTAGGTAAAAGCCAGGAACATTGGTGCAAGGTAAATAACTTGATGTTTTTGTTAAGAAATCCCTTCCACCCTTTTCTTTTGATGAGCGTGATGCAAGATTAACTATGAGTGTGCAAGAACTCACTGTCACTAGAGCATATTTTTCTGAATGTCTGTTTCTCTGATGTTTTCAGTTCATCCTGCAAGTAAATAATCTAATCGTTCTTCTTCTCATTGGCAGTCGTAATTGAGAAGCTGGGTAAGGTAAACGGGGCCTCTTGCATATAAGATTCCAGCTTTGCTTCATTTAATAGAATGGTTTGTTGTGGCTTTCAAGGTATAAAAAAAATTTACAGGGACCCCTGATTACATTATCTATCAGCAGTGCGACAGGATTAGAGGCTTTTGAGGCCTTTACATCAAGTTTTGTGTCATTTGTTCATGGTGGTTCTTGCGAACCCCAGATGTCTGCACACAAGACATTCCTTCGGGTCATCCAGCTTGTGGTTAGAGGTTTCCTTGCAAATGTCTCGAGATGGCAACAAGGATGCAGCGGAGATGCAATTGTCACTGCCATCCAGTTAATCAGCGAATTTTATGACGGACGACGCATATTTTTCCCAATTAGCCTTTTAATGCTATTCCGTTCATTAAAATGCGCACACAGAAGGAGAGACTTGCACTGGAGCCCACTTGTGACTCTTGCAACCTTAAATACCTGCCATTGCAACTTATCCCTTTTCCAACAGTTGCTTCATGTGATAGTGTGTCCAGGCTTATTGTACCACTGTTCTGAAACTGCCTGCGTATGTGTTGGCATTCAATGTCTGCCGAAGTGAGGACGATGTGGTAGCCAGGGAGATTTCAAAAGGTGGAACCGTTGGTCGTGCAATGCTGCAGCATCCAGCCATCGGAGGTGTGTGGGCCATTCAAGGGCCTGGAGACGACGTACGCAGCCTTCCTGGGGCTCTTCAACCTGGACAGCTGGCAGGCCGGGGAGCAGACAGAGACCGGCCGCGTCTTCCAGTACCTGCTGTCGCCCTTCGCCTTCTTCCTGGGCATTGTGGTGCTCAGGTAGGCAGGCAGAGAAGCTGTCTTGCGTGATGGCCAGTTGGGGCGGGGGGCTGTCGTTGAAGACTTTCTTAAACGGGCGCGAAATGGACTTTAAATTGTGGTTGAAGGAGGTGTAGAATGAGCTGCATGCAACTCAGCTAGACCATACAGCCACACTCTAGAATTATAATCAGGTTATGAAACCAATAGAAAAAAGCCCCAACAAAGCCTCCTGTGATCTACAATATAAACGCGTGTAAGGGCCGCACTTTTTTTTTCCTGTTTCAAGGGTCAATTTTCTCAGCTGGGCCCATATACTTTATGTGCGAAAAAAAAAATTTAAGTAAAAAGACTCTAATCAGAGAATGAGCGGCATTTATTCTGCGTTCAGTTGTCACTCATGGAGTCTTCAGGCTCCAAGCTGGCGCTGTGCCCTGGTGCATATGCTCATCCCACAAGAAGTCACGCAGCATGGCCGCTGTCAACGTGTAGCCGTTGTTCCGCACTGCCATCACATAGCAGAGCAGCTCTTCTTCTAGTTTCGGGAACTTGCTTCAGAAAGCATTTTGCAGCTTGTGTTCCTCAATGCACCCTTTTGGTTGCACCATCTATCGCTTGAAGAAAATTACTTATAAAGCAGCAGAAAAAACGACTGTTGGCTCCCTTCATAAGTTCATAAGTGTGTGTGTGTGTGCTTGTGCGTGCGCGCGCACGCAGATAAGTTAAAGGAAATGAGGGGCCCGTTTGACAAACCTATGAAGGGAGCCAACAATCACCGAAGCCAAGGTGCATAGGGGAATGTTTTTTATGTGTTGTGCTTATCAGTGGGATATTATAGTACTTAGATTAATAAATCGCTTAAAGAAAATTACTTATAAAGCAGCAGAAAAAACAACCATGCCGCCGGTGGTATCCGAACCCACGACCTCCGAATATCGCGTCTGGTGCTCTTACCAACTGAGCTGTTCGGTGACTGTTGGCTCCCGACATATATATATATATATATATATATATATATATATATATATATTTTTTTCCTTCAGGAAAACAAGGTGTGAGCCCCCATACACGGGTGCGGCCCCCTTACAGGCGTTTATATCGTAATCATGGGACATATGCAGATAAGAGGGTCATTTCCACCATGTTAGCTGGTATGGCTCATGCTGTTAACTAGACTACTGTGACCTAACCATCCGATACAGGTGGCATATTTTACAAACAGTGGAGCACGAAAGTTATAAGCCGCAAGAGTTTCATAATGATGTCAGCAATGTGATGAAAGCATTAGAAACACAAATGACCGCATCAAAGGCATCTTTATGATAATAAAAATACAATTCAGCATGCATAAATACAGTAAAAGTGGTTCCAGGGCCCTGAATTCAATTTCCTTAGATGCTGATGAATGGCATACAAAGCCACCTTTCGCGTCACGTGAAGCGTGCCTTGAAACACCTGTCTGTCAGTCATTAGAAATACACTGGGATCGGCAGATTTGTTCACGATCTGTGCTGTCGCTTCACGAGTTCTTGTTAGATGCATTAAAAGAGCAGAAGATTAGAGCTGATGGTACAGTTTGTTCACGCTCAAAGGATCGATCCTTTTTGTTCTTTCTTGACTCGCATGTCTGGGAGGGATGGTTGCTATTGCTCGTGGTAGCCCAGCTCTTGCCTGCTATCTCTAGTGGCAGTATTGGTGGCTTCGTGGGCTGTCACAGGTGCTAGTTCAGTAGGGTAAGGGCTAGTTGGTGATCCATGGCTAAAATACTACAGTGTGACACTGTGTGTTGTTTGTTTCAGTGTTGCACCGTAGTAATTTGGACAGGTGCTGATGCACAAGCAGTTGTTCTGCGGTGGCATAAATTAGACGGGGCAAGCCGCTGTAACACACAGTGTAGAGCGTACTTACTTTGGGCTTTATTGGTGTTTTAAGCGTCGTGTGGGGCTGTAGTAAGCTCACTCTCCTTTCTACTGTTGTTACTCACACACTTGTGTCTACTGTGCCCTACAGTATTTTTTCGTTTATCAGACCAAGACTATCTTGCGACTGCTGGCTAAAAAAGGGCTTCTGCATTTTGTAGAATCGTTATACGAATGAAATCTATGAAATTAATTGGAAAAAAATTAAAAACATTTCTTGAGGCGTTCCGCGCCGACGTATCCTGCCCATTGAATGTGTTAACTCTTGACACCGGAGAGTCGGTGCACAATCCTACGAAAAAATAGATTCACTGTGCAGGGGTGTAGCGGTCATTGTCTGAGCCCCTTGTCTGGATAGCCTGAAATGATCGTTTGTCAGAGTGATGGACGCAGTTCATGCTCATATCTTCTTTTTTTTTCTTTGCACGCACCTGCAGCCTGTGGCTATACTACATGCGAGCCCTGGCGCACGCCCACGCCGAGATGGTGGCCCTACTCAGGGAGCAGCTCATCATGGTGGGTGTACACGGTGGCATAGCCTTCTTTTCCGGCACTAGATAGTACGTCAGGACATAAGGAAAGTGTGCCCATGCGTGGGAGCCATGTACCACTGGCTGAGTGTTCCCTATCTTGTTATCATCCCCTGGCAAATCGGCAGCCTAGGATAACTTAGTCGGGTTGCTGCACTGCCAAATTTTATTCAAGAATTTTATTTTCATGAGGCTAAGTTTTCGTTCGAGGGCATTGCCTTGTTGTTACAAAGGGATGTTAAATGCCTTTGTGTGCGTACGTGCATGCATGCATAGTTCCTGCGCTGACCTGTCTTAAGAGTGTAGACGCAGTCCGGTTTGCTAGGAATACAGCGAGTTATGCGGCAGCACTGATGACAGGATACGGCATGGCAGGCGTGTCCACAGGTAACAAACGCTTGCCTGCTTGGGCTACATGACGCCAGCAGTGCTCCAAACTGCCCCCCCAAAGTGAGGATAAGCGTGCACAAATTTTCGCCACACTGGGAAGCTGACTGTACAGCGTGAACTGTGAGTGAGCCTAGTGGAGTGAGTTATGAACTTACTTTAAGGCAAATGAATTTTTGATTGTGTGACAATGAGCGAGCAACACTAAAGGCAACTGCCACAAGTTGAAAGTGGCACTAAATTCGCCCCGTGTGACAGGGGTGTTTATGAGATGAGGGGCTCATGCGTGAAAGAAGCCAACAGTCTCCGAAACCAAGGAAGGCATAGGGGAATGTTGCTATTATTGTCGTGGCATTCATAAGGGAGGAAATTAGTTGCATAATTAATTTAGGTGGGACACTATTTCACAAATGGCAGAAGGGTTCGCGTCCCACTGGCAGCATGCAGTTGGCTTTTCTCCCACTTTTTTTGTGAAATTATGTCCTACGTGAATTATTCATGCAATTGATTCCCTTGCTAATGAGCACCACAACGAAAGAAAAAAAACAGCATTCCACTAAACGTTCCTTGGTTTCAGCAACTGTCGCCCTCTTTCGCACATTTTTTGTATTCTTTATTTCCTGCTTGGCTTATGGCACTTCAACAAAGATTGTACTGTGTAGCCAGAAACATTTCATCCTGGTTTCACATCAGCACTAGTGTCAGTGTGGAGACTCGAAGGCAAGGCACAGTAATGCACTCGATTTTTTTATACGCTTCAGTTGACGAACACAATGGAAGGAACACGCTCATGACACTTATGATCGCTACATTCACAACTAATTTTATTTCGCCAATGCATGGGAAATATAAAGGTTCCGCAGCGCATGCGCTCACGGAATACAGAAGGAAAGAAGGAGACGTGCCAATGACAGCATAGAACAATTTCACACCATATGATACATCTTATTTTGTGGCAGAGAAAAGGTCATATTCTGCTCTGTACAAGTGAAGTAAAGCATTGCTTATGCAATAATCTCCCCTTTTCTTTATATGGTAAGCTTCCAGTAGTTCACGTGCAGTTTTATCTTTGCTTGTGCTTAGAATCCTTACACTATCTAAACGCGGCGAGCGTTCCTTGCAAGACGTGCAATGCTTAACCAAGCTCACATCGTCATCATTTTCTAAATTTTTTCCATGCTCTCTTAATCGATTGTTGACGTTGACACATCTGCCAGATTGGCCAACATAGGCTTTTCTGCACAACAGTGGAATCTCGTACAGCACTCCTGACTGGCACTGTACATAGGGCTTGGCGTGCTTTTTTTGGCATCAAGCTTTGGTGGCCTCTTTGCCGTATTTTATGCTGCTGTTATGTCAAAGCTAAGCAACCAACTTGCCCAAAAGCTAGTCTTACTAAAGCATATTAAGTTGCATATATACACCGTGTCTTCTACTGACCAGCACACAGATTTCAGCCAAGTTTGTTCGGGTGGGATCATGCCAGTTGAGCAAGGTATGCTCATGACTTAAAGATTAAGCCGCATGGTACAGCATTTTCCACTCTGAAATCACTGCCTATGCCAGGCACACAGACAAGCAACAAAAACGGACCATCCAAAGCAAGCTGCAAAGGAGGCAGACTGTGGCAGTATGTGGAAAAAAATCATCATCGAACCCTCTGCCCCTGAGCGTGCTACTAGAAGCGTTGTGTTTCATTTGAAATGACTACTTTTGGACATATACTGAAGAATATGTACGCTGAGGATTCCCAAGCTTTTGGTTGCTGACGATTCCCACATCTAAGTGGCAGCTGTTGACAAACACAGCCGTTGCAGCCATTCGCTGTCACATTGCAAGCAAATGGCATTCTCGTCCTTGCTCGTTTTGCTCAGTTCCTTTCGTAATATTAATCCTGTTGTTTCAGAATCACAAAAATGTGGTCAGTTCTTTTTCTTAATATCAACCCTCTTGTTTCAGAATCGCAAAGTGATAGTAGAAGGTGGTAGGAGTGCAAAACAATGAAACGGGAGAATAACTTTTTTTGCGCAATACACTGCCTCTGTACGGTGTCGCCAGGGGAAGTGATGCAGGCTTTCGCAGAGAGTAGGCGGGAAGAAGTGGACGTTAAGTCTGCACACGGTCCAAGACGTGTGTGGTTTCGGTTCTCGGAAGGCACTTGCGAAGTGTTTTTATACAGTTCCATCCCCCCCCCCCCCCGTCTGTTTCAGGAAGGGAAGGACAAGGTGTTCCTCCTGCAGCTCTTTGAGAAGTCCATGGAGCAGAAGATGGCCATGCACAAGTTCGGCACTTGTGAGTGTGCACCCACTAACAGTCGTCCACACACTTGTCTAGAACGCTCGAACGGCACGCTCTGTTGTGTATTTATCAGAATCGCTGCTGCCCAACGGGGCCCGATGCAGCTTTTAAGGGCACGAGGTGTTACACACGATTCATGTCATCACGCATGCACGATAAGGTCAGGCTTCAAACCCCAGGCCCCTCGCAAATGGCACAAGTGTACTGACCGGTGCGGCGTTCGAGTGTGCTAGACAGGCGCGCGGACGACTGCTGTGCATGGGGAAGCAGCGTTCACTTTCTCTGAGCCAATGACAACTTAGTAAACATTGATTAGAAGCACTTAAACCTTGCCCAGTGAGGCTAGTGCATCAGTGCTGTTCAAGGAACTAGTGGGCATTAAACTGTATGCATGTACAATGTTAAAGGGCGGGCACGTACTTTGCTTCCGTGGGCTGGTGAGAAGTAGGCTTGGGATTTTTGATAAATAAGGATAAAGCTGGGGGGCATAGAGGAATTTTATACCATTAACGAGACAGTGGCAGGTATCATAATAAAGCTTAGTAAGATTTGCGAATTGAAGGTTGTCCAGGCTTACGCACCTACATCCGGTCATGATGACGTGATAGTTGAAAGGTTCTGTGAAGACCTGGAATTGGCAATGAACAAAGTAAAATTACTGCACTGATAGATGACTTCAGTGCCAAGGTAGGCAAGAAGCAGGCTGGGAATCAGACAGAGGACGACTATGGCATATGCTCTAGGGATAGCAGTGGGGGGAGCTATTAGTCGAGTTTGTAGAGGGAAGTAATTTATGGATCATGAATACCTTCTTCAGCAAATTGGAGAACCGGAAGTGGACGTGGAAGAACTCTAATGATGAGACTACAAATGAAACAGACTTCATATTGTGTGCACATCCTGAAGTTATGCAGGATGTGAAGGTTCTCTGTAAGGTGACATGTTGTGACAAATGGAGAGGCCTGAAATTAGCCTAGGTTTAAAGACAGAACAGGGGAAACCTGTAAGCAAAAAGAACGTCAGACCAGTTTGAACTAAGGGGGAAAAGTATAGGAGTTCAGGGTGGAATTCAGGATGTCGCTGGAGAACAGATAGTCCACTAAAACCGAGGACGATGACCTTAGTGTTCATTCCAGTAAACTGCAGACAATAGACTCTAATCACACCATGAGTCAGGTGAGAAATGCGCAGAATATAACCAACCCTGTAAAAAACGGTCATAGATTGTGAGAAAGCATCTGACTCAGTCAGAAACTCGGCGGTCATGCAGGCACTGTGGAACTTAGCTGCAGAAGGGTCATACAAGTAAAGCCACTGCAAAATGTGTATAGGGTCTGCACAGCTTCCATAGTGCTGCACAGAGGAACTAATAAAATCCCGATAAGCAAGGGTGTGACGCTGGGAGACAATTTCACCAATGCTATTTATCGCCTGTTCATAGAAGGGGTGTTCATAACCTTGATTGGTAACATTTGGGGACAAATGGTAATTAATGCAGGGGATGAATTGCAAAGCATGATAGAATACCTAGACATTCAAACCAGATCGACGGGTCTAAATATTAATATGCAAAAAAAAATGCTAAAGTAGTGTTCAACAGTCTAGCGAGGGAACACCAGTTTAAGATAGGCAGCGAAGTGTTGGAAGTGATAAGGGAACACATCTACTTAGGGCAGGTTAGTGACCACAGATCCGGATCATGAGAGGGAAATAACTGGAAGAATGAGAATGGGGTGGAGTGCATATGGCAGGTTCTCTCAATATCATGAATGGCAGTTTAGCAGTATCCCTCAAAAGAAAAGTATACAACAGCTGTATCTTACCGGTACTCACGTATGGGGCAGGTTTCAACTTAAGTAAAGGACAATGCAGCGGTCTATGGAATGGAAAATGATAGGTATAATGATGATTATGATTCATTCTGACGAGTCCTGCTTCGAAGTGTGCTGGCAAGTTGAAAACGCTATTTTATCATGTGTAGAAGACATGCATGCTCAAGAAATAGCGTGCGTAATGCGAGTGAGCATATGTTAAGGTTTCACCTGAAATAGCGTTTGGCGCTTGCGCCCTGCAAAGTGCACTGTTTTTTAGCGTACGTTGTCCCTTTGTATATGCTTGCGCAGGCTATACTAAAACTGCCTGTCTTGCAGATAATTTTGGAAAACAGAAAAAAAGAAATTAATGATAATGATGAGGCATAATGTTAAGAGACCAGAAGACGGCAGAGTGGGTGAGGGAACAAACGCATGTTAATGACATCCTTGCCGAAATCAAGGGGAAGAAATGGGCTTGGGCAGGGCACGTAATGCGAAGGCAAGATAACCAATGGTCATAAAGGGTAACAGACTGGATTCCAAGAGAAGACAATAGTAGGGCAGGCGGCAGAAAGTTAGGCGAGTGCATGAGATTAAGAAGTTTGCAAGGGTAAGGTGGCCACAACTTGTAATAGGACAGTGTCGATTGGAGGGACATGGGGTCCAAGAGGCCTTTGTCCTGCAGTGGACATAGTTAGGGTGATAATGATGTAAAATCAATTCTGTGTCTCTTTCTGGCTCTGTTGATGTTTGTTTAGCACCAAGAGGCGCATTTATTGCTGAGGAAATGGGATTTAAATTGAAGCCTTTTTTTTTTCCCACCACTTCGTTCAAACTCATGGCGTCAGGTCTGAAAAAGGACTCCATGATCCCTGTTTGGAAGTGAAAGGCTTTTGTTGGCTAGCCTCAAGGATCCGCACACAAAAAGTGGCCTCGACACCACTATAATTAGCGTATGAAAATGGCCAGTGGCAGCCATACCTGTTTTTAACTCTTCAACCTCTTCCAGCTTATAAAAGCTTCATTTTCAGCGGAAATGGTCTCTTTGGCATTGCAACATGGTAATCTGTCGATGCAAGCCAGCTTGTATGGTGAACGTTAGGCTGTTTAGTATAGCATATGCAGACATACATAAAGGGATAGCGTACGCTAAGAAATAGCGTGCTTAAAGGGCCCCAGAAAGGGGTGTTTGAGCTTGGCTTTAAAATGCTTGCACTATGTAGAGTACAGGCCACCGACCGTTCATGCCGCGTACAAGACCTCAAAAGCGAGCGGGAAATTTACAATAATTTTATCTTAAAATTCCCGCTTCCGCACCTCGCAGTGACGCGCAGTGCCTGGCTTTTGCACGAAAAAATGTCATACGCCATCATGTCGTGGAAGAGACGTCAGCAGCCGGGGGTTATCATTGGTTTACAACTCCAAATTCTTTCAGACGTCACGCACTACCGCGGCCACTGCCACTCTGCGTGCCGCAGAGGGCGGAGGTGGGGGAAGGGCCGAGAAGGTTGTGCCGGCGGAGGAGCGCTGTCGTTTTTGCGTGCAAAAGGAGAGGGAAAGGCGCGAAAATGTGGAAGCTCAAAATTTGTCTGCATATAACTCAGCTTCCACAAAACGCATTAAAAAATTCTTGGTGGAGGATAATTATGAATTGGCGTGTTTTAGCATCCCAGACATATCGCAACTCTACTGAGGACCCCTTTCTGGGTTCCTTTAATAGGCCGAATGCTATTTAAGACGAAGCCTTAATGTATGCTCACATTACGCAAGCTATTTCTTGTGCTTGCAGTACTCTTGCTTGCGACAAAATAGCGTTTTCAACTTGGCAGCATGCTTAGAAGCAGGACCGCTCGTAATGAATTCTTAGTTGTTGCTGTGTTTTTCAGTACATTCACTGGCCATAGGGCTTTAGCTTTATCTCATCTCACCTGCAACAAAATGTATGAGCGATAAATTTGCTTTGTATTGAATTTGGGGTGACGATCCTGCTGCTCCTAGGCCTGAAGAGAAGCGTCCGTTTGCTGGCAAAAATGTTTCCCATCTTAAAGACCAGGTGGCACCACTATGCTGAGGCTATTGTTTCATGTCAGTTTGCGTATTGCTGAACTATAACTGCGAATGTGATAAACAGCGTAACATCCCACATAATGCTTGTGTTTAGCACTCATAAGTGTGTATAGGCTATTAGTGGACGTAGGTCGCTGCATGAAACTCACCTTTACCTGGTAAATAATTTTTAGTTCATATTTTTCTTCCGCGTAGTTTCAAATTCAGCAGGGAAATGGCAGCCAGGACATTGCAAGTGAGGTTGAGGTCATGTTTGAAATGCTAGTCTTTGCAAAGCAAAGGCAGCATTAATCATTCATTGTGCACTAAATCAGTATGCCCACAAGCTTACATTTTGCAAATACTCACCATAATGCACTCATTAAAGTGCAGTTCATTTATTCAATTATGCATATTTGCATAAATAAACACGAATGTAGGTGCTGTCAATTTGCCACTGAATGCATTGGCATTTTAAGTTGACGACTGCCGCTACTGAAAAGCATTACCATAAAACCTTGCAAAGCTTTTTTGCGTGTCAGGGGGAAAAAAGTTCTATGTAACATAGCCAACCGCGAAAGTAAGGAAATGAAGCGCACTGCAAAAATTCAAATGTACACCTGCAATAAAAATCATTTATGGAATATCATATTTGCAAAAAAACTTAATTTCTTCACCATCTTTGCATTTGGCCTGGAGTAGATATGGGCACACCTGGTACGCGCATACGTTCTGGGAATGCACGCTGCATAGTGCACCATTAAATTTCAAACAGCGTGTCATGGATCGAAAGAAATTAAATTTCTTCGCCAAAGTAGTGTTCTATAAACTCATGCCTGCAGGGTTACAGTTCGGTTTTAAGGCCAGTAACGTCCCAAAGCGACTCAAGCTATGAGGGATGCCACAGTGGAGGGGTTCGGATAATTTCGACCACTTGAGGCTCTTTATAGAGCACTGACATCAGACAGTACGTGGGCCTCTTGCATTTTGCCTCCATTGAAATGTGAACGCCGCCCAAACCTGCGTCTCCCGAGTCAGCAACCACCCGCCGTAGTGGCTCAGTTGTTGAGGCGCTGGTCTACTGAACCGGAGTACCCGGGTTCAAACCCGACCGCGGCGGCCGCATTTCGATGGAGACGGCCCATGTGCTGTGGGATGTTAGTGCACCTCAAATATCCCCAGGCGGTAGAAATTATTCTGGAGGGCTCACTACAGCATCTCCTTCCTCCTTTCTTCTTTCACTCCCTCCTTTATTCCTTCCCTTACAGGGGTGGTTTGGGTGTCCACTTAAATATGTGAGACAGTTACTGCATCATTCCCTTTCCTCAAAATCCAATTTTCATTTTTTTTTAGTCAGCACCTGAGCATCATAACCACTGAGCCAACATGGCAGCTACAGAGTTACAGTATATGTAGAAGTGCGCAGGTCCAGTAAAATCAAACATGTGACTTTACTGCATGATCACATCTACGTGGAGAAAATGTGGGGATCTTGAATGAAGCAACGTGGGGGTTTGTGAAGTTTCTCGGGGGACTCTTGGAAGTTTTTCGGCACAATATTATGTTTGTTGTTTCTCTTTGATGTTGAGGCCACTTGTTCTGTCGGCATGCTCTGCATGAGTGCAGTGCGGATGCGAGAGCACGCCAGTGCCGACCTCACCCCCCTGGGGTCACTCCGGCGTCGCACTGGTGGCAGCGGAGGCGGGAGCTCAACTGAGGGATCGCCCCAACGCAGCCTGGGCAGCTTACCCCGGCCCCAACACCAGCAAGGATTTCGATACCTGGCACAGTGACCCGGGCACTCAAGACACACCAGGTCGAAGGCGCACCATTCGGCACCACTGCCATATGTATCAGGCCAAAGATGATTGTTTTGTTTGGAATAAAAGCGTTTATATATGGTTGCGTGATCACACACACACATGGGCTCTCTCGTCTTTTTTTTTTTTTTATGCCAGGATGGGAAGAAAGGTAAGGAATGGGCATAAGTTGCCATCCTAATTCATCTAGCCCAGCTTTCAAATGATGTGGCTATCTATTCTTACTATATTGATTGCCTTTTGTGCTCTTGCTATGGTTTTCTTTTTTTTTGGAAAACAACGAATGGGCAGGTAGAAAGAATGCCTTTTGAAACCAAGCAGGTCTAGGGCAAAGACCAGACAGGAATGTTTGCATGCAGACTAGCCCATTCACACCACTGTCTCCACATCAGCAGACAGAACAACGTGCAGTTGCCTTCATGTTTGGTTGGTACAGCAGAAGAGGAGAAAAGACCACCAAGAGATTTGTGATGGGACAAGTGTTGGTACACAGTTTTGCAGGTAGCACAGCAGGCTGAGAGAGTTAAAAAGAGTATAGCACCGTTATAGGCACATTTAAGTGCACAAAAACGGAACATTGAGGCAGCACTTGGACTACAATCAAGCCTGCTAAAAGACCTTAGAGGCACAGCGCAAGGTGGGTGATGCATTGCATGAGGTTCATGAAGGCAAGGAATCCGCTGGTGTAGCTGCAGACATCCTTCGCTCGTCATACTCTGGTTAGCTAGTGGGTTGAACCTTTCAAGCATCATTTTCCTTGCCAGTGTCGCCTACAGGGATTTTAGATGGGGCTCTACAGCTTCAACAGAGAATCTCTGCTTTGACAAAGCCCGGCTCGTGGTTTGCGAGGCATCTTTGCCGCCCTGGTAGCTTCAGTAGTCTGAATAATTTTGAGATAAGGCCATTCAACGGCTCTTCTCTGTAACGGTTCTCGTGTGTGGCTGATCGTCGACTGAGCCTCGTTGCCGTAAAAATGGCCGTACGGCATCCTGGCCCTGCGCATGACTGGTCTCTGCAGTCGTGGAGGAAGGAAAAATTTGTGGAGTGCATCACACGAGGTTACATAATCAGACTGACTGCACCCATTGCAGGACAAAGGCTTCTCCCATGTCTCTCCAATTAACGCTGTCCTGTGCCAGCTGCGGCCACTCGATGCCTGCAAACTCCTTAATCTCATCCGCTTACCTAACCATGCAACCTAACTTTCTGCCACCCCTGCTTCCCTTCCGTTGGAATCGGTTATCTTACCTTCGCATTACATGCCGTACTCAAGCCCATTTCTTCTTATTTCGACTAGGACGTCATTAACTCGTGTTTTATCCCTGACCCTACTGATCCGAAGTTCCCGGGCTCGAACCCGACCGCGGCGGCTGCGTTTTTATGGACGAAAAACGCTAAGGCGCCCGTGCGCTGTGTGATGTCAGTGCACGTTAAAGATCCCCAGGTGGTCGAAATTATTCCGGAGCCCTCCACTACGGCACCTCTTTCTTCCTTTCTTCTCTCAGTCCTTCCTTTATCTCTTCCCTTGCGGCGCGGTTCATGTGTCCAACGATATATGAGACAGATACTGCGCCATTTCCTTTCCCAAAAAAAAAAAAAAACAATTATTATTATTATTATCCCTGACCCTCTCTGTCCCTTCCTGCCTCTTGACGTTACACCTAAATTTTTTATTTCCATAGGTCGCTGCGCTGTCCTTAATGTAACTGTTCCATACATTTTGTTTTCCTGATTGTGTGACGTGGTTAGGTGGCCGTAATGTAACGAACTAACAAGCGCCATGCGAATCCTAGGCTTTGTGATACTGGGAGGTGCTGCTCGATTTCATTTGAGTTAAACGGTTCAACCGGTTCAACCCATGGGTTCAACCGTAAGTGCAACCGCCGCCAACCGCCCATGACGTCGCTATCATCATCGCTATCACGATGGATGCATGGATGGATAGATGGATGGATACGGCTGAACCTTTTATATCGGGCGGTGGCTCAAGCCACCTAGCCATGACTTATGAAATTTCACTCTTCTCTTGATTTTAGCCACCAATCAGATAACCTTCGCTTGGTTACTTCTACCCGCTTAAAATCTACTTTCCCTTCACTGTCTTTAAACCCCAATGCCTTGGATAAATCAGCCCCGCTGCTTTCCACTGTAGGTGCAGCCCTTTACAGTCCACCTGCGGTTCTATGCTTAAGGGCTGCAGTTCAGTCGCGATTAGAAGTAAATCAGAGAACAGTTGGAAGATTAGCACTAGGTGCCCACGGGAAAACCACAAACGAGGCAGTACAGGGGGATATGGGCTGGGCAACATTCGAAGCACGAGAAGCTCAGAGTAAAGTACTATACGAAGAACGCCTGAGGAAATTGGATGATAACCGGTGGGCAGCTAAGGTATTTAAATACCTGTATAGAAAGAGCGTTGACACACAGTGGCGGAAACGAACTAGAAAGCTGACCAGTAAGTTTGCCAGAGACGAGGAAGGAGAAAGAGCATTAAACGACAGGTTAAAAACGTCGAAGGTAAAAATTGGATAGATTCAATGGAAAATAACCATAGTGTAGAACTATATCGATGCTGGAAAAGGCAGATCAGGAAGGAAACGTTTTATGATAACTCAAGAGGCAGTGCCCTCCTCTTTGAAGCTAGGTCAGGGTGTCTTAGAACGCGCAGCTACAGACAAAAAAAAAATTAACGAAGATGGCACATGTGTTGTGTGTGGTAAATCTGTAGAAAAAATAGAACACCTCATCCTAAAATGCGGTGGCATCCATCCCGACGTCGATGCAGGCACAGTCACTCTTCATAGGGCCTTAGGGTTTAGAGATAACAATTGTAGTCATGTAAATAAATCTGCGGTGGAAATTAGCAAAAAGCGATTGGAGAATTGGTGGCACAAAAGCAGAGAGGTGACATAAGTTTTAAAGTGTAGGAAGACGTTTTTTTAAAGGAAATGGCGAATTGTATTAACAACTTACAGCAGAGTAAACAAAAATAAAGGAAAAAACAGCTTAGTGGCAACAACTAGAGTCTTTATTTAGTGACTCTAGCAACAACCACTGCCCCGTTTCAAAGGGGATGCTCCTACCTTCCATCCATCCATCCGCAGTCCACCGCAGCGTCCCCACGCGGCAAGCGTACCAGTCCGCATGTAGCAAAAATTAGCGGCGGACAGCAGTCGTAACAACGGTTGTATGTACCTTGGCATTCGCAGTATCGGTGGTGGTTGGCCGCGGTCGTGAAACAAAATACGTTGGCAGTGGTGTGGACGGTAGGTGAGTGGGCGACACATCCAGCATCCAAGATGTCGTCGTCGGATACCCAAACGACGAATCGGACCTGGGAGCTGAGCCTGTACGAGCTCCACCGTACGCCGCAGGAGGTGATCACGGACAACACCGAGATCGCCGTGTCACCGCGCAGCCTCCACAGTGAGCTCATGTGCCCCATCTGCCTGGACATGCTCAAGAACACCATGACAACCAAAGAGTGCCTGCACCGATTCTGCCAGGAGTGCATCATCACAGCGTTGCGCAGCGGCAACAAGGTGAGAAGGGAGCCCAGGGTACCCCCCGTCGGCGTGCCTCGGTGGGAGAGCTCCTGGCGTCCCAGGGCCTCTTCCGTCGCGGAGTTCGCTGTAAACAATCGACCGCGTGCCAGCCATCTCCTACGCAGCTCAGCTGTGGGGTAAAATTACCGCACCGGCTTTGCTTAACCAGCTGGCGGCTGAGCGACGCTTCCGACGAACAGCGCTGTGGTAGGAACGCGCTCCGCATGCGTTCAGACGCGGAGATGGAAAAAGCGCCAGAGATTCACTCACCGTCACACCCTAACGAATCCTCTTTCTATGGAAAAAGCGCCAGCGATTCACTCACCGTCCCCCCCCCTAACGAATCCTTTTTCTGTGAAACCCTATTCGCGAAATTGTGGAAGTTCCCGGTGGTCACATACCTCTGCAAGCTTCACAAGTGTTGCGAGTTGATCGTATTGGAAACAGCGCAAGGACGGGACGCAGTAAGGAGACACCGCGGGCTCCGACTATCAACTGGCTTTATTCCAAGCAGCTCAGGAACAGGTATAGGTTTGACAATCTTAGAACAACAGAATTCCAAAACGTGTACAACGCAGCATGACAGAGGGAACGGCACATGCCCAGCTCGGCTGCTAACAGGATCTCGAAGGGGAAGCCGCAAAGTGTAACAAAACAAGCGTAAACAAGCAACAACAAAAAATTTATAAGTGTATAAGCTAAAATCTAGCCAGGGCGTGCGTCAGAAACCTGACGATGATGTGAGGGGCAACCACAAAAGGAGCAAAACAAGCGTAAGAAGCAACAAAAAATTCATATCAGCTAAAATCTAGCGGCAGGGCG
This sequence comes from Amblyomma americanum, assembly GCA_030143305.2. Classification (NCBI taxonomy): domain Eukaryota; kingdom Metazoa; phylum Arthropoda; class Arachnida; order Ixodida; family Ixodidae; genus Amblyomma; species Amblyomma americanum. Next base: position 49,758 of record JARKHS020016230.1, on the reverse strand, counting down.
CGCGTCACAAATCTGATTTCAAGAAATGCGATTTTCTTGGGAAACAGGGCGACAAACGGTGTGCTCTCACAATGTTATTTCTTCTTAATCACGAATGCTTCCGATATCTCACGCGGGCGCTCTGTTGTAGTGATCATTTGTTAATTTAGAGCACATTGTAATAGGGGCACGGAACTTACGTAACACGTCATGCTTTGGGCTTGTGCCGGTTGAAGAGCGCCGGGTTCGGTTTTTGCGTGTTTCGTCCTAGGTGGCCACGGGCACGTTTCTGTTACTACAAAGTTTGGCAGCTGATAAGAAAATTTTGCTTAAGATAATGTGTTTACATGCGTGATTTCGTAACAGCGCGTCGACTCGGGACGCAGCACATTATGTCAACGCGCTGATATCCTGTCGAATCTCCATCAAGTAGCCCAGCTATGTATCGTTGTCATCGTCGGCGATAAGCGTTCCAGTGCACGATTAAAACTGTCGCTGCTCACGGAAGAATCAGAGCATCAGCTGAAATATATGGGCTTTATCATAGATTCGGCGCGTCGCGTGGCCCGTTGGACAATTTAAGGAAAGGACGCCTGTCTAATACCCGTGTTACACGGGCGTTTTCAACGACAGTTCAGTTAACCGCCAGTTGAGGATTTCAACTGCCGTTGAACTCAACTGGAATCGCCAGCTGTTACACGAGCACTTCGCGTTCAGTTCAGTTAGCACTCTAACCACATGACCTCGCGTCTAGAGCGAAGTTTAAATAAGAAAAAAGCAGTGTGTGCATTTTTTTTCTTGTTGTAAATGATCGCAGTGTATATATTCCTTACTATAGTGACAATTATTTTTGTGTAGTTTTTGCTTTGCGGTAGAAATTTGCGGGTTCGAAGCACACTGAGCCAAGACAATCCAGTAAGAGGGCAAGTTTTTCGGTCCCTAGGTCGCCATCTTGTCAGTTGGCCGTTCAACTGGGACCCCCCGATCTCAGTCGAACTCAACTGCCGTTGAGATTTCAACGGCAGTTAGCACTGCCGTGTAACACCGCTAACTGCCGTTCAGTTCAACTGAGAGTCAACTGAACTGCCGTTGAAAACGCCCGTGTAACAGGGGTATCATACATCTCGGTGGACACCTGAACCGGGCCGTAAGGGAAGAAGCCGCCGCGGTGGCTCAGTGGTGAGGGCGCTTGTCTACTGATCCGGAGTTCCCGGGTTCGAACCCGACCTCGGCGGCTGCGTTTTTATGGAGGCAGAACGCTAATGCGCCCGTGTGCTGTGCAATGTCAGTGCACGTTAAAGATCCCCAGGTGGTAGAAATTATTCCGGGGCCCTCCACTACGGCACCTCTTTCTTCCTTCTTTCACTCCCTCCTTTATCCCTTCCCTTAGATACTGGCCCATTTCCTTTCCCCAAAAATAAATTATTATTATTAAGGGAAGGAAAATGAAATTGGTTTTAATAATTGTTTTTTGGGGGGGAAAGGAAATGGCGCAGTATCTGTCTCATATATCTTTGGACACCTGAACCGCGCCGTAAGGGAAGGGATATAGGAGGGAGTGAAAGAAGAAAGGAAGAATAGGTGCCGTAGTGGAGGGCTCCGGAATAATTTCGACCACCTGGGGATCTTTAACGTGCACTGACATCGCACAGCACACGGGCGCCTTAGCGTTTTTCCTCCATAAGAACGCAGCCGCCGCGGTCGGGTTCGAACCCGGGAACTCAGGATCAGTAGTCGAGCGCCCTAACCACTGAGCCACCGCGGCGGGGCAAGGAAAATGAAATGAAAATCTGTTTTAAGGAAAGGAAATGACGCCGGTCTCACAATTCTCGCTGGACACTGTAAGTGCAGGTGTCCACCGAGATGCCCCACTTTTCGCTCACGGCCAACGCCGCCGACGACACCGATTTTTCTGCGACACGAGCTCTTTAACGCTATCGCGTTAAAATGCAGACTGTATTGTCAACCATTAATGCAGCCTGTAGGGCAGCCATTTGGATGCATCTGATATTGACGGGACTAAAACGCCACTTTGAATGTCAGATGCTGAGATTAAGCGAGTTGGAATTAATGGATGCCCGCTGTATAAGTTGGCATAGTCGTGCAGGTATGCAGCTTGGTGTATCCTTGTGGAGACTGCGACCTTGGGGTTGCATTAATTCATTTCTTTATTTTAGTGTCTCCTGCAGAAAGTATTTAGCTCTGCATCTGCTTCAAAATAAAATTCCTGCAGCAACCATGCATGCTCATTACGCAGCGGCATTTTTCTAATCTCCTTGAGCCATTGTGAGCAGCTGCTTTTCATCGTGCTGCTTGCAGATGTGTTCTGTCGTGCGCGTTATGCAGCACATTTCTTAGAAGCATGCTTAGTGTGCGCGGGCGGTTTTCTGCGAACTGAGGACATGTTTAGCATACCGTAGGCTTACTACCAGAGACACCCGACCCCTCTTGCTCCCCCTCGCCCCTACAATGCCACTGCGCATGCGCGAGAGGGGTCCGGTATACGTCTCAGGTATGTTAAAAACGTCTATTGTTGGTGTCAGGGAGAGTCACTGCAAGGGCACAGCCAGCATCGGGTAAACCGTCTCCGGTATGCTAAGAATGTCTATTTTTGTGCGCCCAGTGTGTAGTAAGTGGTTGACAGGGGAAGAGGAAAGGAAGTGCAGGGGCCTGTGACTGATGTTAAAACACCACCACCACTGCCAGCATGCAGATAGAGAGAAGGATAGGTAGAGTTTCAGAGGAAAGAGGGAAAGGGGAGTATGCTTGGGAGGAGTGTGTGTGGGTGCTTTCTTTTATACTCCCTGGCTGAACTGTCAAAATTTGACACCAGAACAAAGAGATGGTGGGGGCCACTACTGAGGACAGGGCTGGGGGCCTCAGATGCTATCTGTTCAGGGGAATTGGGGGGGGGGGGGGGGGGAGAGCAGTGTCACCCTATACTACAAGGAGTTGTTTTGGTTGACTTTTCCTCAACAAATAGTTCCCAGTACAGCTTGCAACTACTGAGGACAGGGCTGGGGGCCTCAGATGCTATCTGTTCAGGGGAATTGGGGGGGGGGGGGGGGAGAGCAGTGTCACCCTATACTACAAGGAGTTGTTTTGGTTGACTTTTCCTCAACAAATAGTTCCCAGTACAGCTTGCAAGTGACAATGAAACACATAGGAAACTAGTGGGGACTCCAGAGACATGCTTTGCTGGTCAGCTTGTTAGCCAGTCTATACAAGGGTCCCCCAGGTTTTCAATTTTAAGTGATGATGCAGTTTGCCTTGGGAACCAGTTTTTTTTCACAAAATGGTACATACTATGCCTGTCTTTTGTGAGTGTTGCAAGGACACCATAGAGCAGGGGTGCAAGGCAGGTACTCCTCAATGGAATGCATCATTGTAACCTTTGGACAACATCCCTTCACAGTGGGGGGCATGCTAACCCCTTCAGTCAACAGAGCAGTTAGTGAAAACAGTCTGTGAACATGGTTTCTGGTTGTAAGAGCCTTCCTGCAAATCAGCTTTCCTGCCATTGTGCAAGTTGTCCTTTACATTGGGCTTTCTGGGTAAAAAGTACTAAAAAGATCCTTCAAAATCCATGCAGCCCATGCCTTTTGCAGTATGTTTAGATTGGGATGTGCAGTTATCTAAAAAGCAAAGCATGTGGCTGCACTTTTTAGTTCACAAGTTACAAAGTGCCCCTTGTGGCTGTGTTAGTGCTATTATTGTTTGTATACAACAGGGAAAGAGAAGGTCCTTGGGAAATGTTAGCAGGGTGAAATGACAGCAGATTGTATGCAGATTGTATTCAATTGATTCTGTCAGATTGTACTCTGTACTGATGTGTAGATGTACTCTGTACTGATGGGCAACTTTAATGTCAAGTAGGAATGAAGCAGGCTGGAGACCAGGCAGTAGGCGACTATGGCATAGGCTCTAGGAATAGCAGAGGGTTCACACAGATCGTGGCTACCTTCTTCTGGAAATGACTATTTATTCACAGAAACCTAAAAAAACGACCCTACTAGCTGAAAGGCACTGCACACGTTGGTTGACTCCTCCTGCTGTCGAGGTCAGTTTAAAAAGAAAAAAGGCGGGAGCTGATACATTTAATCCTATTTAATAGGGAACTCGGCCGCGCAGAAAAATAATTCGAAGTTTCTGAAATTACTCTGAACGCATAGATCGAGTTCTCGCCGTAAAAGGACTAGCTCAGAATCCTCTTCAGTGCACTTTTAAGAGACCGGAATAGGGCAGAGTAGGTCAGGGATCAAACACAGGTCACTGACATTCTAGTTGAAATCAAGAGGAAGAAATGGGCTTGGGCAGGGCATGTAATGTGAAGGAAAGATACCTAGAGAAGGCAAGCGTAGGGGCGGACAGCTGGCAAAGAACACGGTTAAGTGGAGAGATATGGGAGAGGCATTTGTTCTGTAGTGGGCATAGTCGGGCTGCTTCTGCTGATGATGATGCTCTAAAATGACACAAATGGTGCATATTAGCGACTCAATCACGCCCCATCTAATTGACAAAACACATATCACATATGTGGCACGTTCACATTTCACTTAAAGGGTCCCTGAAAAGGGTGTTTGAGGTTGTCTATAAAATGCTCGCATTACGTAGAGCACATGCCAATAAGCGTTCATGCCACATACAAGACCTCAGAAGCGAGCCGATAATTTACAATACAATTATTAAAATTCCAGATTCCACACCTAGCTGCAACATGTGGTGCTGAGCTTTCGCCTGAATCCGCGCTCGTTGCGTCAGCAGCAGACTGCTAGCATTGGTTTGCAGGCGTCGGCAGCCAGTGGGAGGGGCGGCGGAGGAGCGCCAACATTTCAGCGTGCAGAAAGTGGCGAGAGGAGAGGGAAAGGCGCGATGACGCGTAAATTCAAATTTTGATTAGAGATAACTCAGCTTCCACAAAACGCGTCTAAAAAATTCTTGCTCGGGGATATTTGTGAAGTGGCGTCCTTTAGTATCCTAGGCACATTGCATCTTTTTTGAGACCCCCTTTCACAGCCACAAAAGGTCATTGGTTTGAGTCTGTTAGAGGGGCACCCAGTGAATGCGTTGAGGTGTGTATGAGTTAGTAACGTGTTTGGGATGTGTACTGATGTTAAAGTGATATAAAAAATAAAACCAAATATATGTATGCCAGTTAGACCTCAAGATATTGCGCGGAATGGGAAGGTGGTGTTATGTTGCTCGATTGTACTCAAACAAATGGTGTGTATGAGTATCTAGTGGCGTAGTATATCGTGCAGTGTAACCTAGATAATGATTGGGAGTTGGTGATTGGTAATCGGTAATATGTTTGGCAATTCTGATTGTAATCGATGACCATGATCGGTTATCTTATTGTGGATGGGTAAACGGTGAGAAATTAAAAAGAAAAGAAATAAAAAGAAAAAAAGGCGCCATCACATCTACTCTTAAGGCGAAGTTTAAGCGTCCTCCTAACTTTTTGCCGTGTGCTACAGGTACTACTCTTGCAGTAAAACAAAATGTGTCAGTGTGAAATTCGCATTATTGTAGATGTTAGTTCACTTACTTGTTAAGTGTACAGTTTAACAATCATGAGATCGTGTGTAGCGGATTTAGGCTCGACAGATCCGCCATTTGTTGCTCTTTAGAGAGCAACAAGTTCAAGCTTGCCCCCCATGTGCGCAGGAGTGCCCGACGTGCCGCAAGAAGCTGGTATCCAAGCGTTCCCTGCGGGCGGACCCCAACTTCGACATGCTGATTGCCAAGATCTACCCGAGCCGGGACGAATACGAGGCCCACCAGGAGCGGGTGCTGGCCAAGCTGAACCGGCAGCACTCACAGGCCCTGGCTCACAGCATCGAGGAGGGCATGCGCATGCAGGTAGTGTGTCATGGGGCCAGATACTTGCCACCACACTCACAGTGCTGCTGAGTGATGATTGGGGTGCAGCTTGCCAGACACATGCTACAGCCACACTTGTAAAAATAGCTGTACTGCTAGCTTTCTAGGAGTAATAGACTCTTTTAGCATACCGTGTACCATGTTACGTTAGCATTCCCAAGTATCAGGAGTCTGCGCACCATCATTGCGGATGTGCAGATCGCCTTGGTGGTGCCAGGGCACCAGGTGCCTGTGTGCACACCTGCCACATTTGGACCAGTGAGTCCGTGTGCACTGACAGTGGGTGGGCTCTTGGTTCTATGGTAACGGTAACACAGTACACTGCATACTTAAAGGGATAGTGGATAAAAAATCTGCCGTGAAGGTTTCTGACCCAAATGATAGCTGTGGCACTGAGACTGACCAAACAACTCTTTGTAAACAGAAATGTGCAGAAAGTAGTTATTTCATTGTATATTTCCCAACTGCCGCACCTAGCAGCCGCCTGTGAAAGCTCTCACAATTTGGGATGTGACGCCAGCCTTATCCGTTGCAGGCCATCACCAGCATGGATCGACCGAAAGTGTACGCGTTTGGCACGCTTTTGCTTCATTGTGCATTTCATTTTGTTCGGCTTCCTCCTGTCCAAACTTCACAATTCTCTGCCTGCATCTCATGGTTGTATATCCTGCCCGCCAGCTCGTGGCAGGCACGCACTGAGTGCAGCCCGGCAGTCGCTCACAAAATGCCCAAAATACAGCCTTCCGATCAGAAATAACCGGAATGATGACTGTGTACTTGTGTAATCGTATCCTACGAATGAAACGTGCTTTCTCAGTATTTCCAGATTTTTATTCAATATCCCTTTAAGGTGTATAATGACGAAAAAAATTGGCGGTGGTTTAGCTCTGGTTAAACCTGGAGTTACGCGATAGGTACAGCTGGCTGAGTGGAACTTGGTCACGTGACGAACCACATGATCAGCCACGGCGCCACGCCGCCGGCAGCTGCTTCACACCACGTGACAGCGTGGCGGCGCAGCCGCACTGAAGGCTAGAAATGCTACCGTAATGTAGGTATCGCTACAAAAAAAAAAAATTGCATTCAGCATGTTTGTGGGGTTTAACTCCAAGTGATACAGGTACACACACACACATACACAAAGCCAACAGTTAATAATTGAAACACAAGGGGGACTGGATATTTGTTCGAATTTATGAGAGTGCACTGTATTTTGTGTCTTTTGCTGTCAGATGTATCACTTTTTTAACTAGTGCTAGTTCTGTTCTATCTTCCTTGCATGTGTTTTCCATTGCACTTTCTATTTCATTGCAGTTGCGTGCTGTCTAAGCTAGCCTAGCAGTGAGTGCTTAAGGTCATTCTGCTGATCACGGTCGCGCATGCAGGCCCTGAACCGGAACCAGCGTGTACGCAAGCACGGCACCGACGAGAACAATGGCGGCGGCAGCAGCGGGCCCGCAACCCCTGCAGCAGTGGCAACCGCCACTGCTTGCGTATCAGTGCCATCCTCTGGCGGTGGTGCTGCCAATAGTGGCCACCAGGTGGCAAGCGCTGCCACACCAACCATGCCCACCTCCTTCTCGGCAGCGTCCGCACCAACAGCCAGTAGTACGGTGCAACAACAACAACAGCAGCAGCAGCAACAGCAGCAGCAACAACAGCAGCAGCAGCAGCAGCAGCAGCAGCAGCAACAACAGCAGCAGCAGCAACAGCAGCAACAACTACAACAACAACAACCACCTCTCCGGCAGACACCCACTCCTGGAAGCTGCAGCGATGCCACCACACAGAGCAGCACCAGCAGCGTCGGCTCCTCACAGCCACGAAAGAGGCCCAAGACGCAGCAGGTAGAAGGAACTAGTGTTATCACTACTGCATTGTTTAGGTTCTAGGGGTGGTGCTAGCGCCATCTGTCAGTAGTTGCTGGAAGTTTCTGTGATACTCCACGGCCTGTCTCGAGTAGCGGCGGCGGTGCGCGCTTTGTACGGCCTGCGCGCTAGTGGTGTTTCCTGTCTGCCTCCGCTGCGTGATTGTGGCGCTGCGGCCCTACCGCTCCTCAGCCGACGGACTGGCCACTCGCATGTGAAATGCTGCGGCGTGTGGGCGCTCTCGCTCTCTGATCGCGCTTTTGAAGCAAACTATTGTGAATGTATCCAGGCTAGTACATACTCAATCCGCAGGCCTGCACATGCCCTGCGCATTGATGTATTCAAGTTGCATATTGTTTATGACCAAAGGTGATGTGAATTTGTACCGTATAGTAATATTCTGCGGCACATCTCAACTATGCTCCTTTTTACGGCCGCGACAGATCATGATCGCTATTCACAAAGGGTGTACACTGCCCGTTCGACTACTAATTGAAGCTAGCTGGCAGAGTGAGATGCAGCCATGAACACGACTCAAACAAGAAAATTAGCTCTATTATCATACAGTTATACAGTCGAAACCCGCAATAACGAAATCGCCGGGGACAGCAAAAAAATTCGCTATCGCGAGAATTTCGTTGCCGCGAAAATGAGACAGAAAAGATAGAAAACAGCCCGCAAAAAGAAAATTTATTGCCAAAAGTCAGTCAGCTTAGTTTGCCGAGCCTTGCCTTGCAGCAACTTCATGGTTCTATTCTCACACTGCAAGAAGTGATCCATTGCCACGTCGTCGTCGTGTGCGCCTAAGAACGACCGGATCGTGTCAAAGGCGTCCAACACATTCCTCGGGTTCGGGTTTACCGTCTCTCCATGTTGTGGACCTTGGTCCTCGGTGTCGTCAGTTTCGCACACGCTGCTGATGATAGCCTCATCGGTCATTTCTTCATGGACAACTACGTCGTCATCAGCGCGAACGAAATTATCGACACTGAGGCCATCTGGAACATAGTTGTCAACAGCACAAAGTGCACCCCATGCGTTGGCCAGCGATTGTGGCACTGCACTGGCAGCACAGTCATCGTGAAGTGTCTCTTCAAGCACGCTTTCATTTGGCGACTCGTCCACGCATGATGTCTGCTGGGTGGGGGCGAAGCCCGCATGCTTGAAACAGTGCTCAATCACGGTCGGAGGTGTCGCAAGCCATGCAGCGGCCAGCATCTCAAGCGCCATGAACAAGTCCACGTCGGTGGGGCGCTTGTGATGGAGGTTAAGAATGAGACGCTGAATTAGCCTCTCTTTGTAGGCGCACTTCACACTTCGTATGACGCCTTGGTCGAGTGGCTGCACAACAGAAGTGCACCCGGGCGGAAAAAAAAACAAGCGCACATTTGTGAGCTCCATATCAACATGATGGGCGGTGCAGTTGTCTAAAAAAAGGCTCACCAACCTGCCTGCCTTTCTCATGTCCGCATCGAAGGCCTCAAGCCAGCTGGAAAATATTGAACGGGTCATCCATGACTGCCCGTTCGAGGTGTACTGGACAGGCAGCGTGCGGTTCCCCTTGAAGCAGCGGGGCTTCTTGCTCCGGCCAATGACAAGAAGCGGCCGTTTGTCACTGCCGTCCATATTGGAGCACAACAATACTGTTACGCGCTGCTTGCTGTGCTTCCCTCCGTGGCATTTTTGACCTTTCAGGTCCAAGGTCTTCGAAGGCAGCATCTGATAGAATAGACCCGTTTCGTCCGCATTATACACGTCTGAGGGTTCGTACTGCCCCAGGATTTCTTCGGCAGTCAGCTGCCACGACGATGTTGCCACCGGGTCCACTCCTGCTGCTTCTCCCGAAATCACCTTGGCCACAATACCGTGACGGGCTTTAAAGCGGCCCAGCCAGCCAGCGCTTGCTCTGAATTGGTCATGCCCGAGCATGCAGGCAAAGTCCAGAGCCTTCTGTTGCAGCAGTTTGCCAGACAGAGGCACTTTGTTTGCGCGCTGTTCACAGAACCAGGCAAACACCGCCTTGTCAACGTCCGGGAACACCGCAGCCGTCACTGTTTTATGCTGTGCTCAAGCACCATTCTCAAGCGCACCGAGAATGGCTGCCTTGCTTTTCAAAATTGTCGACAGTGAGCTGCACGCAATCCCGTACTCGTCGGCGATATCCATTTTTTTCCTGCCTTTTTCTGCTTGAGCAATGATGGCAGCCTTCTCTTGCAGAGACAAAAATTTTCGTTTTTTGGCTGGCGGAGACATCTCAAACGCAAACGTGCAAACATAGCCTCCGAGATAAACAACCACGCGGAACCGATCACAGAGGACACGCGCTGCGCCGGTATGGTGGCTAGCACCGGCTCAAGGTGGCTAAAGTTTTTAAAGTTGTTCCGGCTGCAAGGTTGCCAGGCGCCAATGCTCTCGCTGTAGCCACGCAAGCGCGCTATTGCAGTTTGCTCAATTTGAGTGCTTTTTTGACGCTGTTATTCATAATATGGGAGACAGTATGCGGACCGACGCTGCAGCAAATTTCGTTATCGTGGGATTGCGGTACAAAAATGTTTCGTTACCGAGAGATACGAAATACATTGGCCCCTATGGGCATTTGCCGGGATCTCGGAAATATTTCGTTGCGGCGAGAATTTCGTATTCTCGAGATTTCGCTATCGCGGGTTTCGACTGTATTGGCTAAGAGACTTCGAGATGAAACAAATACGCCTTTGCAAGTGTTATAACTTTGCCTACATTTGAGCAGCCTTAGTTTAAAACTAACCGTTTATTTCACTCTACTTAAACTTAACTCCTAGGAATTCATTCCTACTTAATTCCAACTTAAATTACTAATTAAACTACTGCCATCTGCTTTTGGGAAGAACATCAAAAAACCTCAAACTATTAGTGTTACAGAAAAAGACTAACGCACATAGCTGGAATCAGTTTCACCGCCCACACCCGTCCTTTCTTCCTTGAATATACAATTATGTTAGTTAACATTATGCACAAGTATCCGTCTCCAACATTCTCGAACAAAAAATTTTGAATATTGGAAAACGGTAAGGTACTAATTTATGAAAATATTGATAGTAAGGAAATATTGAAGGCGCTGTTTAACAAATTTCAAGAAAATACGGAAATATAGACTGCTGTTGTATAGTCTCATCAGCATTTAGAAAAAGATGTTAACAATCAGTATCGCGTTTAGGTAATCGCCGATTTAATCAAATAGGCTTAAAATGGACTGCAAACTGAATATACGAAGAGGAGAAAGAAAATTCAAGTTCGGTTAAATCCTTGGTGGTTTATAGCATACACCTACGTACATTTTACGTGCCAGTCTCACCTACGCCACATATGCAACTTGAATTCATTGCTTTCTACCGCGTTCATTGTTAATAGCTTACGACGCCGCATACATTTTGAGAAAGGTTGTACATGTGATTCAGCTGGAGAGGAACCTAGAATTTCGCCATGATGAGTGTCCATCCACCATTTATCACATGCTTACATCCACTCCTCCGTGAACCACCATCTGCAGTACCCTTTCATTGAGAATGCGCAACAAGTGATAACCGTGCGATAAATTTACCATAGTGTGAATCGTAGGTTTAACCAATTTATCCCTGCAATATACTCTGTACTCGTACTACACTGTACTCGTTTTCTTTTGTGAAACTTGATTGTGATTGAATGTAACATCACTGACCTGACATCATCAGCCTATGGAAATCGCCCGCTTTAAGAAATCAGTTACGGGCCGATCTGCTGCACCATATACGTTATGTAGCGAAATTTGTGTTTTGCTGAGGCATCCGTCGGTAATATTTGAAGGTATCGACGCTAGGTACTGTTTTGGAAAGGTGATATACGTATGTGATTCACTAAGACCCCAATATTTCTACCGATCTGATTGAACAACCACCTATATTCTTGCGTGTGTACTTCCAGAGCTTGTTTACTTTGGCTGGAACCATCACCTGTGGTTAGCCACTACTGAGTATGCGCGGCAAGCGATTACGACGTAAACAAAATTGGTCACAGTATGAATCGTGCTTTGATCTCTGCAATACCTGCCCTATAGTCGTTTTGATTCCTGAAATGGGAGGGTGACTTATCTGTATTTTTTAACAGCCTGCGCTATATGAACAATTATCTCCATAACGTACATGCCTGTGTTGTTCCTCTGCTTGTGCTTTTTTTTTTTTTTCGGGGCGCCGATTGTCATTAACCAGCGCTCGGAAGTGCGAAGCCGGGTGTGCGCCACCAGCCGCCACAGACGCGAGCGGCTCGCGAATGGTAGGGTCACCGCGCCCCTAGCGGCGACGGAGAGCGCGACTCGCATAGACGAGCTCCATTGTCCGCGCGCTCAGTGCGCAGGCCGTACCAAAGAGCGCTCGCTCCCCTCGAGACTGGCCGTGGATACTCATGCCATAGTACAGTGGTTCCCCTAAGGGCAGTTGGTAACAGCACTTCAAGTGTTAGCATGCTTGCCATTTGAATACGGCGGTGTTGAAGAATCGTAATTAAGTAGTTGCACTCACTTGGCGGGGAAAAAGAAGAAAGAAAACTGTTTTTAAGCCAGTTGGATTTTTGGAGCGCGAAACTTTTGTCATTTCATGCTGCTGGCAGTGCTCCAGCATGCTTGTATAGGGCAATCCCCCATTTGCTCATCATCCTCAAAAAGGTGCCAGTTGGAACTGGTAGTTGCTAGTTGTTGAACAGTGTTCAGTCCGTGTTGCTAGAAGGCACGGTTAGCATTCCTAAATAGTTCACTTCATATAAACACTGCCATTTTTGCACGCCTGATGGGCGTTGAATGTTCTTTCTTGTCTACACTTGTAACATTTGATTACGTGAATAAAGTTGTGATAAATACTTCCCCCTTTAATAGAGCCTTCTCTAAAGTTTTGCTAAGCAAAAGCATATAATATTATTCACAAATTTATAAACTGCAATGAAGCAGATGACCACTGGTGGCAAGCACTTGCATGGGCACTTGCAGACTCAATCACAATCCCTACACAAGCAGCCGGAAATCTCGGCCCCAGCCGCGGCAGCCTTGCTTTGATGGAGGTGAAACGCAAAAGGCGCCCGTGTGCTGTGCTATGTCGGTGCACATTAAAGAACTCCAAGTGGATGAAATTAATCCGGAGCCGTCCACTACAGTGTCCCTCGTAGCCCACTTTAGACCCCAGAAGTTAAGTTTTTCAAGCGCTTGGTGTAAGGTATATACTTTGGCTGACAAGCATTCTGCCATGCACCAGCTCTAGCTGCGATCCCTTATACCATACATAAACCCTTTCAAACAGTGACAAGAATTCGTTTGCTTATATGATTAGCTCAATGTTTCCATAAAACACGTTACCACAAGTTCCACTACGTCTTGATTTTCCAAATGAGCAATATTTATAAGTACATTGGTTATTCGAAAGGTTTGTGGAAGGCAATATAAATGCGATAAGAAATATCTGTTATGAAGAAAGTGATTTCAGCCATAGCAAAAATAAACAGCGCTGCTATAGATTAGTTCAACTACACTGATTGTTGATTAGTGCGACCTCTAAGTTTAAAGAGGTTGAAGTGCTGTTACACGGGCATGTGTAATGTGCCATGTTCAACAGTTTCAAGGGTAATCACATTTTTTAAATTCTAATATCTGGTATGGCTAATAACAACACTGGTATCACTATGCTGGAAAAACCAGCTTAATACCTCAAAATGCTTATTTTGAAAATTAAGGGTTTTGCTGAAATGCCCAGTTTGTGTCATTTTAAAACTTTAAAGAATTTCAGCTGGTGTTTATAATGCATTTTTTTTTTGGTTGGTTCGACCAATTTAGCTAATCATGCAAACTGCCAATCCTGTTATTGCGCTCAAGCATCACAGAAATGACATGCGCTTTCTTTTGTGTCACATGCAGTAGACATCTGTTGAGCCGAATGGAGTATTCTGTATTTCTACATTCCGCAGCCAGGAGAAGATAGTCTGATACGACTTACCGGCAACAACCAAATTTTTATGAATAATGTACGGTTAGCAAAAAATTGCTGCCAGTAACAATGTACGCATTGTTGCAAAAACAAAATTTTCGTATGAGGAAGTGTACGCTCGCAAAAAGATACATTGGTACGTGACTGCAATATAGCAGCATAGCTTGTATTGCCGGCGTGTTTGAAGCTGTCTGAAGGACTTCATAGGCCCTTCGTATTTGTGTTTGATACTGCAGTCCTGTTATCGAGGTTTTAGCGATGTGTAGGAAGAAACACTTAATGTTTACCACCACCATAGTAACTAGTCTCATTCTGGAAAGTTTGCAAAAGAAATTTTAAAATTTGTGGCCAAGGAGCATTCTGAAATTACCGCATGATGCAGAATCACTGAAAATTGAGATCGTAAAGAAAGAGAAAGATGCTTCCTAAACAAAGCCAAAGTTAAAATTCACTTTTGTGTTTGTTCAAGAAGCCATTGATTTCTGCGCCGAAGTGCATTCCTGATTGTTGCAGTTTTTATTGGCCATATTTTCCAGTCTATAAGTCGCAGCCCCTGCAAAGGGCAGTTTTTCCTTTAAAAAAAAGCGCACATAAGAAGCGGCTCTTCATTGGATAAGTACTATAAAAATGCGCTGAGCGTCCCTTCGTTGGTGAGTGTGACAGAAATACACGCTTGAGGCAGCTGCCATGCGCAGGTGATTCTCGAGCTTTTGCCAGCCTGCTTTCTGTCTGCGGTCTGCTTCTTTTTTTTTTCTCATCGACCTGGATTTCCAGTCCCGGGTAATATTTTCGCTCACGTCGAACTGTCTCCCTGCTGCTCGATCCCCATTGTGCAGCATAATCGAATGACACACAGCTTGAATTTTGAATCATAGCTCCTTCGCCTCACAGGCAATGCCATGCTGAGCAAGAACAACGCACGACATGCACTAAATGAAACGGGTGTGCCTCTGTAATCAAAATTTCAAGAATCAAGTTGGACTGGATGTAGCAATGGTGTAAAGCACATGCAGTCGGTCCAATTGAGGCGAGATTGTGCGGTTTGACTCATGAATTAACATTTCAGGATATTTTTCACTTTTACATGTAGATTTTCCTCTCAAACATAGTTACTGGGCACAGAGTTAGTGTGCAGTGACACATCATTTTTCATTGTATATAAGTCGCACCGAGGTATGAGAGGCGGCAAAAAAGGAAATCGAAGAAAATGCGACTTATACATTGGAAAATGTGGGAATTGTTTGACTTGGGAAGATCTTTTTCATAGAGGGGTGTATTGATTGAGGATTCTCACGGCCAACTAGCAAGTGCTTCATAAAGTGCCAGCGAGTCAGTGCAAGCCCTGAGAGTTTGCCCCTCAGGCTGCGGCGTGCTCCAATGACACGGAGTCTGCCGGAGGCGAGACGGAGGAGACTGACGCGGAGGATGCTGACGCCGCCCTCAACAGTGAGATCGAGCTTGTGTTCAAGCCGCAGCCACAGATGATGCTGGAGGACTCGAGCGCACAGGTGCGCTACATCAAGACCACTGCAAACGCCACCGGTGAGTGAACACGCAGTGGTGCCCTCCGCCATTTTTGCAGACCTTGCATTGCAGTACCTGTCTGTAGCAAGGCCGAGAGCAGAGTGAAGTCGACCTGTGTTGACAGCTCACATGCAATCTGCGATAGCATCAGTACTACTTTTAATGTGATCGCATTTAGGCTGTCGTCTCGCAAAAACCACCAGGTTTCTCCGTAATGAAATTCCCTGATTTACCAAGAGGACCGTGATGTCATCAGCACTTCCAAATTTGAAAATCTGAGGACTATAATGTTCTCTGAGTACCTTCCTTTGAATTATCATATGGGGTTATACTAACCATATGGACTAATCTACCTTTAATCCCCACTAATCTCATTCAGTTCAGTTTGGTGATCAGAGCCCTTACCTTGTTGATATCACCAGACCAAATTAAGTGCAGAGAAAAAAAAATTCCATTGTAAATACAATTTTTTCAGCAGTAAATCAGTCTTCTTCTATAGAGGAAACATCAGCATGGCTGCAAGGGGCCCTCAGAGAGCTAAAGAATAAATTCTTACTGAGAACGAAAAGTTCAAGTTGTTAGTAACCCCTTAAAACAGTCTCTGCTGAGCTGGAATGTCATATCATCTGTAAGTTGTGTGCACAGGAAACGCGGTTCACCGATGCAAACAGTACGCTTGTTATGCATAGTGTTTTCTTTTTCGTTGTTGTTGAAGTGAGTTTCAGTTGAAGAGTAACTTACTGTGAATAAGTTTGAAGCGAACATTTCAGACATCTTCGGAGAATGAAAACAGGTTGAATGGCACAGTCGGGCATTTTCGAAGACATTTCCTCCCGTACCATGCGAGTCTATTGCGTTTGAAAAGGAACTGCACGCTGAATTTTGCAAGCTGAACTCCTCAGAATTTTAATGGGAGCACCTCAAACGCACTGAAGCCACTGAAAAGGAGCGTTTCAGAAACATTCCTTGCTCGTGACAACTACTTTAATTTCAAAAGGCAAACGTTTGGATCGAAACGAGATTGGAAAATTTTACTGCTCACTTGATCATTTTAAGGGGGAAGGGGGTCTCAGAAATTAATTTTTGTTAATGAAGTCACCATTATGAAATCTTCAGGGAACATGTATTTTTGTATGCTGATTCCAAATATGTCATTTAATTTTATGTACAACAAGTCCTTGTGCACTTATGCAGTATCTTATGTAACTTTTTTTATGGAGAGCTTTAATGAAATCCTACTGCAGGGAACTTGCTAGAATGCATGTCATTGGTTACTCTTGACATTAAGCTATGCAATAATGGTAAAATTATCAATTCATGAAGTGATTGCATGATTGTGGAGTCACACCAGTTTTCCGCTGCGTGTTGTTTGTTAACATTTCCGCTCCTCCACTACTAAATTCTGTGAGTGATAATACCAATACTGCATCAAGTGCAGCGGCTATTGCACCTGCTGCTACTATTACTATCACCGCAACTACTACTACTGCTGCTGGTGCTGTACTACCATCATCGCTACTGCCATTGCTACAATGCTACGACTGCTGAGAACACCATGGTACAGCTGCTGGTTTTAGAAATTCTGGTTTACAGGAGAAATTCAACTTATTTGCAGTGGTTAATGCTAGCTGTTGCGGGGCTCTAATAATGTGTAATTGAATGTTGAAGGGGTTAAGCAGATGTTCTTTCACTGCAGCAAAGCTGTGATGTATGGCGGAAGACCTTGCGTGTTGCATTTACTCAGCTGCATTCTTCTCTTCGAAAGTAACAGCAGGCTCCTTTTTCTTCCTTTATTTTTTTCTTTTGCTTAAACCACTGTAGACAACCAGCTATTTTCGTGTGTGTCTTGTTCCTTCAAATCATGCATTACACATAAATATGCGTGGATCACTGTGTGATATTCACCTACAACTGCTAAATAATTTATAATTGTATTTCTTTTTCACACTCTTTCAGTTTCATCAGCTGGATGATGGCTGTGGCATGTAGGTCACATGAGGCACAAGAAGAAAAAAACAATATAACTGCTGATACATCGTTTCTTGTCATTCCAGTTCTTGAAGTAGGCTCGTTTAAGTGTTGTAGTGAATTAAAACTGCACATCAGCTTTTATATTACAGGCTTTGTCTAACTTCATGTGACCTAAAAGCAACTGCGCGTCACAGCCATTGTTTGGTTGAAACCGAAACAGTATGAGAGAAGAAATCGCTATAAATTTTTCAGCGGTCGTAGGTGGATACCATGCGGTGATCCATGCATTCCACGCGGTGATCCAGATTCTGACGTGTCATTTGAAAGAAGAAAACACGCAACTAAAACTAGGTGTCCTTAGTTGTTTTCAAAGGTATTGAGTGGGCTTTAACAAACGATGGGCATATATTATACCCCTGCTACACAGGCATTGCAAAGGCCTTTGAGAATCAGGTCCTTGTGTTTAAAGGTGTAAGGAATGCAGCTACACGGCACAAATGTTGCTCCTTTGCCGCTAAGGGCCTTGGAGGTGAAGGCATCCATCAGAAGGCATCCAAAGGAGCGGCCTTCGAGAACCTGCGATCACAGTGCCGTCCAGCGTCAAAAACTCAAAGCGAAGAAAATAATCTATGCTGCTAACAATGTTTGAAAATTTCTCATAAATAATACGAAATGTTTGTCTAATTTTTCCTTTTGGATCTGTTTATATATTATGTCCAGATTTCGAGACAGTAAAATTGTTCCAGCAACACGGAGTGCCCCTGGTGGCTAAGAAAACCAGCTGCTGCTGATGAGAGTAGTTGTTTCAGTTCTTTTAAGGAAGCAGAATAAAAAAATTGTCTCAGCTCAAGAAATGAACAGAATGCCCCACTTTAATTTTAAAACACTCATTTCAGCCACCTCATGCATAGCGGCGGGTGCCAAGCCTCAACGGCTCTTCCACTTTTGGGCTGCACCGTGCAGCTGAGTCACTGCTCCTTCGAGCTTTCGCTCCTTTGGTGAAAATAGGTGCCTTTGCAGGAAAGGCCTTCGAGGAATGCCGTGTGTAAAGGGTATTAATCTTTATGATAAAGGAGAAGCCGTCACAGAGAAGGCTACAGAATGTAATGACACCAGTGACAAATTGGTGTATGCCTTCAGTAGGGTTCACTTGAATAGTACTATGTGAACACAGCCCTGACATATAAATTACTAACTTAATGCATTTATTTATTTCCTGGTCGTTCTCTGTCTTTGCTGTCTTTGATATAAGAACCAACCAGCTCAGCACCTTAGCCTGTTCCATGTTAGTGTTCAGTGTTTAGTCCTCTAATGCTTTGGTGTACATTTCTGCACTGTGCACTCACATGTGGTCCTGCGCAGTGGACCACCTGTCCAAGTACCTGGCGATGCGGCTGGCCCTAGATAAGATCGAGCAGGACGCGTCGGCGCCTCGCAGCGTGGCGCCATTCACCATCTACATCGCCGTCACACCGGGCCAGTTCACCCCACTGGCAGGCAACATGACGCTCGACCAAGTGAACGAAAAGTACTGGAAAGTGAACAAGCCGCTGGAGATGTACTATGCCCACCGGAAGGCCTGAACCCTTCTCCCCCCCTCCCTGCGCCATCTGTTGTGAAGGACCTTGGAATCTGTGTTGTGTGTGTGCCCTGCCAGGCTGTGGCTGTTTTGTGTCATTGCAGTGAGCGCCATTTCAGTGACACCAGAAGCTGTGTACGAAGACACCACGGTGGTGTAGAAGCTATGCAGCAACGTTGTCGTGCAGCTTGTTGAGGAACCGTTTGTGGACCCAGTATGCGCATTGTACTGAATCCACTGAATTCGATGTGAATTCAGCGAGTGAATCATTAAACTTTGAGCCATTGCAGCAAACATCTTTCCAGCGACACCAGAAGGTGCATACGGAGGCATTGCTGTAGCGTAAAAGCTGTGCAGCACCGTTGTTGCGGAGCTTGTCAAGAACTAGTTGTGGATACAGTGTGTGCTTTGTGAACTTGGTGGTGTCAGCGGCACCGAATTTTCCACCCAGAATGACACAGGTGTTGAGCATACAAGTACAGGGCGCATGCATGATGGGTGCAGACTTCCCTGTAAATACTTCGGCTGTCAAGAAAAAGGAACCTGGAACTCTGCTTTGTTTTTTGTGATGTGTGGCAGCTTTGCTCCAGAAGGCCAGTCGTGGAGGGAAAGCAGCTGTCAGAACAAGAAGAGTGTTTGGGGACCTGTTCAGGACGTCTACAGACTGCGGAATGCATTGTTTTTGACAAGCGAAACAGTTCTGGGCACTCCACATGCTAAGCTTTGATGGAATAAGCCTGCTGGATGAGCTTGAGTAGTGATTAAAAAATGCATGGCAGTGTCTGAAGTGGTTGGTGGGACTAATTCCTCATCAGCTTTCTCAAGTTGCACACCAGCATGAACAAACATGAAAAAAAGACGCTGATGTGAGCACATGTGAGCAAATGATGCCTTTTTTTTCCACTTGAGGCGTATCTTTTTCTTTTTTCACCCCATTTTTTTTAGTTGAGGGAAAGGCTTTGACCTAATTTCGCCTGCCAGATTAATGTATTGGCTCAAAGTTTCAGAGTTCTTTTTATCCCTGATAATTTGTGTGGGGGCCTTGGTTTCGACAGAATTGGAGGTGATAGGCCTCAATTCAGGGTTAAACACATTGAGATGTTGGAAGAGAGTGCCCAAAATACCCACTAGTCACGTTTACTTACAGTACATGACAAAGCAGTGAATGAGTCTCAATTTTAAGTGTGCGCCGGTTGTAGCTGTTTTGTACACGTTCTTGTCACATTCAAATCCAAAACCCGTGGTGAAAAATAGTGCTGTAATTAATTATTTAAGGCACATTGGGGTATTAAATTCTTGTCCAGTTCTGTTGTTCCCAAGACTGTGCACGCTAACCGCAAACTCTACTTTTTAGCCACCAAAGTCAGGCATGCGTCTTGTTTGTCTTTGTAGCTTGCCTTACAGTACTCAGTCACACATTCAATGTTAGCTTACATGACAGATTGGAAGCACTGCTTATTGGAAAACACCCACAACTGACTCGTAACACAGCACTAAGTGATGGTGGTTAATTAGAACATGGTGGAATAGAATAAAAAAATAGCTCGCGAAGGGTGCAGTCTTTTAATTATTCCTTTTCAGTCTCTAGCTAAATATTCAGCCAGAAACTAAAACATACTCCGCGAGATTGACTCTTGTGATTGGCACAGAGGAACTGTTCAGTAGCTTCGTTAGCGAAACAGCTCTGCTGAGCATAGCTGCATGTTGAGTTTTTCCAACTGCATAGTTGAACAAAAGTGCAGTGACTGCACGATTGGCAGTGCATTTGAACCACTGTTGTGACTGCTGCGCCAATATACATGTCCTGCCTCGTATTTCTGCAAAAGCCCGTGTTTTGCAGGGATAGGTTATGGTGAGCTGCCTGTGTGATGTTTCTTCCTTTTATCGACATTGTTTTCATAACGCGTCTAGTACAGCATAACAACTATAAGTGTGCCCTTGTGTTTTGCAGCATAGCATTATTATTTATTAGTTTTTGTTTTGTTTTTTCGTTACTGACTAATCTGTCTGCTCCAGAAGCAAGTGTTCAAAGGTTGTCAAGAAGACATAGGGAAGATCTAGTTTTGAAATTGTTTTACATGAACAATTTTGTTTGTGGATCCGTTGCTATAACCATCACATGCTTTGAAATATGGAAGACAAGATTATGTGGAGTCATACATTTTTGGCAATAGTGTATTCCTTGGCATAACTCCACTTGAACCTGTTCTGCGGCTGACCACTTTGTGCACGACAGCTTTAAGCTGCCTACCTTATTGCTTTTGTCACATTCTCATGCCCGGCATGAACCTGTCCCTCAGTGCTGCGGGTACCCACGGCTGATAGAATGGGTACAAGCTTTCCCCTGCCTGGTGCTCGGCTTCTTTAGGGTGAAATGCTTGGAAAATAAGTATTTGACGCCACCTTGAGTAGAAGAAAAAGAAAAAAAAAATTGGCGGTGGTTTAGCTTTGGGTAAACCTGGAGCGACGCGATAGATACAGCTGGCCGAGTGGAACTTGGTCACGTGACCAACCACGTGATCAGCCACGGTGCCACGCAGCCGGCAGCTGCTCCACACCACATGACCAACCACGTTACAGCGTGGCGGCGCAGCCACAGGGTGGAGGCGCCGCCGCCGCTGTGGAGGCTCGAAATGCTACCGTAATGTAGCTATCGCTACAAAAAACCTTGGGGAGGGGCATGGTGCACTTTGGCCACCAGTGCACTTTCGCCATAAAAATTCATCATCACCAAGTGTCCTAGCACGTGGTGGAGTGGTGTAATGCGTTTTCCATGAGCCCTTGCATTTGCAGTTAATATAGGTTGGAAACAGTTAGCTTAGCCCCTTATCTCTCTGTGGCACGGCATCTGCGATTGTGCGCACAACTTGTCAAACTTTTTGTCGAAGTGTCTAGAGTTGTTTAAACAAAGCCAGCATCTACATTTTAAATCGCTGCTTGACAGAAGGACAGGGTCATTTTGTGCCTAGAAAAAAAGATCACTTTTCAAAAACCAGAAATAGAAAGGCGTCGCGAAACTCTACTGTGCGCCTAGGAAGTGATGTCTGGTGCTGTAACTTTTCTTCTCTCATGCAGTGAAATATTTTAGTAAAAGACATCGTAGCTGAGTTTTCGTTGCAGAAACTACTTCAGACCATAAAGAAAAGAATTAAATAGACATAAGTATTTTTTTTTTAATGAATGTGGAAGTGTGCAGTGCGCAGGAATTCGTAAAGTTTTGCAGCGTCCTTGTTATTTTTGTTCAATAGGAGGTTTGAAACATACAGGAACAAATTCCCAGATTTTTTTTACAGTAGAACATAGTGCATGTCTTAAAAGGTTATGAGATGTGCTGCCAACCTTGCAAGACAGCGACAGCCCTTCCAACTGCAACTCGCCAGAGGTCTGGCTTTCAATTTGCTCATTCACTTGAGTGAATATAGACATTGGGTGCTGCAGGCCAGTTGAGCTGCCTACAGGCAGCCTTTTCTTTTATTTCATTTGATAATTTAGGCTGTTTTTTATTGTAGAGGTTAGTTCACATTACATGTATCGCCATGTGGTATTCGCCTACGACTGCTACATAATTCATAATGAAATTTCTTCTCTCGTTCATTTCGATTTCAACAGTTCAACTATATGGCTATGACATCAAAGGTGAGCATAGGTTACGTGAGGCATTAAAAAAACAATCATTGCTTTGTCGTTTTAATTCACTACAACGCTATCAAGAACCAGAATGCAACGAGTGAATAAACAGCGATTATATCCTACTTTTCTTTGAGGTCATAGCCATCTCTCGGCTATTGAAACTCAAATAGGGGAGATCAGAAATTATAAATTATTTAGTTGTCGTAGGCAAATACCACATGGTGATCCATGTGTAGTAATGTCTTAAGCATTGCTAGTACAAAAAAAATTGCAGGTTTCCTCTCTTTCTCCCTCTATTTCTAAATTTTCTATTTGGTTTGTTTTTTTCTTATTGTTTTACTCCTTTTGTTTTTATTTATTTTATTGGTTTTTATTCCATTGCATATAGCTTATCAACAGTTGCTTAATCTACTTTTACGTTTTATTTTATTTACCGTACAACTTATGATTGCAGTTCGTGCGTACAACTTACGTCCACGCGACTCGCGAGCCAAGAAAGGCTTACTCCTTAAAAAAGAAAATGTGCGACTGAAATAAGGTGTTTGTACACCTTGAATGGAAGCTCCAGTTGGTAACATCGAATCGGAGACCGAATATCGTCTGGCGAGCTAGTTTGTTCATAATCGCGTGGGCAGAAAGAAGCGTGGCATTATTTTGAAGTCTCCACCACTGCATCTAATTTCTTGGAATTCGCTACAGAGCACAAAAAAAAAACACGGAGAAAATTTTCACGTGACATCACGTGTGCCATCTTTGGGTAGTGAGGATATAGCTTCTGTAGTGCACACGGGAACCGGTTGGCGGTTGGGTTAGGAAAATTGGAGAGTGCTTTAAGCTTCGCCTTTAATAAGAGTGAAACGTGACAGCGCATTGGAGCGCTGCCGGAAGTTCATGGAATGCCATCGGCCGTTCGGTGCGGCACCTTGCTGGTTGGACAAATCACTATAGAAGGACGGCAGATTGAGCGAGTTGGTGTTCCATGATAACTAGAAAATTCAAACAGCGCTAGACAACAGGACCAGAAAGAGGAGGAGACAAACATGGCGCTTTATGGCCCTGTTTTCTAGCACTGTTTCAATTTTCTTGGTACCATGGGCAAATCACGTCTCTAGGGTGCCTCTCAACCATTCTGAGCAGTTTAACACCTTTGAACGCATTGTTCTTTTAATTAATTGATCAATTACGCACACTAAATTTTCTTAATCATCATTGTCAAGCATTGGCTTTTCATTCTGAGCATTTTGATGCCTCTGAACCCTCCTTTTCTCATTTATTTAAGTAATTGATTGCAATGATTTCATTAACTCGTCATCGCCTGTCGCGCACCAATCAAATGTCGATCACTAGAACGACAAATTACCATGATTCGATTTTTTTTACGCAACCCCCGATTATTTACGACGCGCGCGGTGCCGACTACTACTGCGCCGAAAGACATTTCGTCCGCATTGAACTGCACACGCTATCGCGTAAAAACGCCCAAACTTTCGCATACTTTCAGGGCCGAAAGATGGCGGTCGCCATGACGTTTCTTCAGTCTGTGTGTCCGCGTACGCACTGATCTGCATATATGCGCACAACGTAAGTACGTGTGGGAATGTGTTATTGTTGAAGTCAGCGCTATTTGTGGTACGTACTAGCTTAGCAATTCGTAACCCGGTTTCTGCCCTCGAAACAAGCGGGGCCGCCATGGTGAAGGGGTTTTCGCTATGCGGGGTAGCCGATCTCGAGATTTTTTGCAACCTGCCTGTTGCCCCGCTTTTTCTGCTGTTTTCTTTCCCGTTCTGCTACGAGGACAGTAAAACAATGGTACAAGCACAATCACTGTCTTTGCATCCGGGCTAGTTAGCCCGGGGTGCTCAGCCACTGGTTGGCTGTCGCGAGCTGTCGCTTCCGCTTAAGATAGTAGTAGTAGTGGTTTATTTAAAATAACATAAAAGGAAGGTAAAAGATTTTTGCTAGCCTGGCATCTGCCATCACGTGCGGCGGCACCTGAGCTGGGGCAGCGGAAAGAAAGGATAGCAGGCAGGTGGGAGAAATGAAATAAAAGAGGTGAGGGGACAGAAGAAAGACATGGGGGGAGGTAAATAGTACACTACATAAAATAAATATACACTGCATAAAAACATTAAAAGTGAACACTATAAATGCAAAATAAATATACTATATACATTATTTACACAAACAGTCAAAAAGTCAGTTGTCTTCGCGGCGCGCGTGTGCTGATGACGGGAAACTCGGCAGTCAATGGTCACACGCGCGCCGCACTTTGCACACAACAGCTGGTGTGGGGCGCCCAGCTGTTAGAGCGTCCGAGGTAGCCGCTTAAGATAATAATTGGTTTTGGGGGAAAGGAAACGACGCCGTAACTGTCTCACATATCTCGGTGGACACCTGAACCTCGCCGTAAGGGAAGGGATAAAGGAGGGAGTGAAAGAAGAAAGAGGTGCCGTAGTGGAGGGCTCCGGAATAATTTCGACCACCTGGGGATCTCTAACGCGCACTGACATCGCACAGTACATGCAAAACAGCGTTTACATGAATGCGATGCTAGCGCACAACATTTCCTAGCGTATTTCGTTGAAACTGATGCGTCGTCGTTGCCCTGTAATATGGTACCTGTACGACATCGAGTTTCACTGGAAGGTGGTGACAGGAACGCAGCGTCGCATATGCCCAGTGTGCACGCCGCCATGTCTGCGTGAAAAAAAATTTTTAGGAAAGGAAACGACGCAGTAACTGTCTCACATATCTCGGTGGACACCTGAACCGCGCCGTAAGAGAAGGGATAAAGGAGGGAGTGAAAGAAGAAAGAGGTGCCGTAGTGGACGCCTCCGGTAGTTCCGACCACCTGGGGATCTTTAACGTGCACTGACATCGCACAGCACAGGGGCGCCTTAGCGTTTTGCCTCAATTGAAACTCAGCCGCCGCGGTCGCGTTAATACAAAGGGGAGAAATAAATTTAAGGGTGTTTTTCTTGCTCAGTTTATAACGTACGTAGTTTTATACAAAGTGCGTGGAGAAATAAAGAAGTGTCGTTGTAAGGCGGTGAAGCTATCTGAAGAGTACAGTGGACCGTGGTGCGTGCGTGCACGGATTTGGAGGTCGGGTCTGTGTATGCTCGCTTGCAAACAAACGCTCTGTGCAAATTCCGATTCTCCAATACCCAAATACAATGAAGGCGAGGGAGGGTTTCAGACCCCTCGTCAATATTAGAGGGTGGCCTGAGACCCCCCTGACTTTAAGCCCTACGGCTTGACATGTTTTCTGTGTGACCGGTTTAGCTGCTCCCTTAGTCTTGCTTGCTCCATGTAGTGCCGACTAGAACACAGACAGGAAAACGCTGGATGGTCCGGGCATTGTCCTGCGTTCTTCTTCTCCTGCTGGTGTCGTACTTTCGCTGGTGGAGTTAATCTGATACACACCAACTAGCCCACGTGGTTACCTTGCTGTAGTTATCTGCCCGCACGTCACAATCGCATGACCTCACCTGAGAAATTGAAGCAATCTACAAAGGATCACCCAGTATAACAGGTGGTGACGTCACTGTACACAATTCCGTATTGGTCCACAGGGTGATGGCATATCATTCCACCACCTTTACGTAGTGCTTCTGTAGAAAAAAAAAAAAGCAGTTACGCTGAAAAGAAAGTGTTCAAGCCGGGACTCGAACCACTGCCCCTCGACCACTGAGGAGTGTTCGTTCGACTTGGCTAAAGGGAGGCCTTTTGTGTCTGGCGGTAAATATTTAAAAAAATTAATAAAAATGCAGTGCCGTATCTGCGAAGTGATATGCAGAGATGCGCTCAGGCCGCGGAAGGGACCGATTAACGCTATCACATATACCCATAAGGCAAAGCTCAAGTGTCTTCCGTATTTTGTTTGCGCGCGAATACGCACGCGGCCGTGCCTCCAAACTTGATCGAACCATCACGGGCGCAAGAAGCGAGCGCGATAAACACCTGTAATAGTGCAAGTACGGAGGCACGGCTCGCTGTCGCGTGCAAAAAAAAATAAAAGAAACCACCATGCGGGTCATTCTTCATAGATATCACACGGAATCCCGCGGCGCTATCTGCGGCTCCAAGGAAGGTATCCCGAGACAAATATTTCAATGTCCCCAGCCATGGGGTCCGGTCTGTCACAGCGGTGGATTATGTCTTGGAAACACCGCGAGAAAGAACGGTATGAGCAGCTCGGGGTTTCTTTTCATCCACCTTTTCTTTCAGCCATAAGTGCTCTGAGCGCGCGCAGCTAATGTCTGCCAGTCGCGCGCAGCTTCTCTCTGGTAACACAAGGAGGGAAGGGAAGTAGGCTGCATGAGTCAGCAAGCACGCAGCTGCCGAGTTGGAGTTCCTGTGAGAAAAGCACGCGTGGACAAAGAAAGGAAAAGAAAGAAAAAAATCAGAGAGGAGGAAGGTTGTTTGTCTCCGTTGAAAGCGCTGCCTTTCCCTCGTATCCCCTCCTCCTTTCAGGAGCCGGGAGACGCCGCTATTCGAAACGCCGACGTCTGGAAGGCCTGCACGCCGATCTCCTTCCTTTGACACTGACCCCACATGCGAGGAGGAGGAGGAGGAGGTGTCCTCTGCGGGAATGCGGGGCCCTTTGTGAGATGGGATAACGGCGTGGGAAGATGGGAAGGTTGCGTTGTTTTTGGTTTTTTGTTATATCTATATTTCCTTTCATTCTCTAGCAACGCCTTTCGTGGCGCCTAACAGCCGAGCAACGATCGTCAGAGACATTCTCCTGCTTTCTCAAACAACGAATGCTTGCTGGATTTTTTTTTCTTTTCAGAAATTAATGATGAGCATGCTGTTTTCTCACGCGGGTTATGCGACTGCAGGCGGACAAAAACTGAGTGGACGGTTTGCCCTGAACCTCACAATTAACTAAAATCAATGAATAAACGTTTATAGCCCCCTCCACAGCGAGTGTGCATACTACCATTGTAAACTCACAGGTTGTCTCATTTGCATAGACTACTCTATTTGGTGGAATTTTAGCTCGCGCGTGTTTCCAGGTAGTATTCGCGTCCAAATTTTCAACTCAGTACAGGCGTGATTACGCATGCAAGGCGATGGAGATCGGCACGAAAAACCTTCCCAGTGTAAGTCAGATGTTATGTATGGCGTGCCTTAATTCATTTCGATAGCCGGAACTGAATGGGAAGAAGTTATCGGCCACGCCTGTCGCTCTACACCGCTGGGAGACTAAACGCCATACGCGTTCGACATTCACGTCACGATCGTCACAGCTTTGAGTTGAAAATTTGGGGGCGAATTGGAGCATGCGCGTCCTATGGCAATTCTACTGGATCGAGTAGTCTATACCGGATATAAAAGCTGGCCCTGTTGCTCTTTTTTTTTTTGCTTGCCTGGTGCCGGCGTTCCAAAATGTTTGCCTAATAAAAGCTTCCACCAGCTGATAACTAACACGGCTGTCAGTGCGTTTAGAAAGAAGGCGCTGGTGCGGAGTTCTCAACATGATCGATGCTGGCAACGCCTACAATGCATTTTTAGATACGTTGAAAGGTTTCTATGAAGTTAATTGACCTGTTAAACGATGGGTTAACCGTGAATTATGTCAATAAACGAGGACAAAAGACAGCTGTTATTCGGAATATTTTTTAACACTCGTAATATCTCCTAACAGTATCGAAACAAACTAACGGAAAAACTGCACGTCGCACGTAAAGAGTTCATCGTCGTTCGTGGATGTTAAAAATGTGCCGAGCGGGCTGCTTTCAGACAAATTATATATGCTTCTACGTAATGAAAGGCGGCGTAACTGCATAACTAAACTAACCATTAAGGGCAAACATTTCCACGGGGCTGAATAGGCTGATGCCTTAAATGATTGCGTCAGGCAGTTGCCCAGATGCAAATATGAGCATTGCGAATGATTCCTGCAGTCCGTCACAGTGCAAGAGGGTAATTCAGCGCTTCCGAATTTTCGATTAAATTCGAGTAAAACCAGTAAAATATGTTGAAGATGTCATGGCGGAATAGTTTATTTATTCGTTTATTTATTTCAGGGCCCGAGGGCATTACAGAAGGGAGTGGGGTAAAATAGACAAGAAAAATAAACATGTGAACAAAAGTAAGGCTGGCGCAAATCAGTAGGTTACAGCAATGCAAAGAAGCAAATTAACAGCTATTAGCACAAAATTATGCGCAAAGAATAAAAGTAGACAAGTATACCGCGCAAAAAAAAAACGTAAGAAACAATTTTTCGAATAGGCAGGAAAAACTTGCTCAAATATGCTGTCATGCACTTAAACAGTAGAATTTGTGAAAAGTAAAAAAAACAAAGAAACAAGGACTGTTTGAAGGTTTGTTTGTTTGCTGTGAATACATTTAAGATATTTCTGACTCGGTAATTTCCGGTAGAAATGCAAATTGCCAAAGTAGTACAGTGCTCTTTATTAAGAAAAATGAAATGAATTAGGCAGTTACCGGCCGGTATCCATGTCGCTTTTTTTTTCTAAGGCTTTAAAAAAAATAATTTGCTGCAGGCTATTGAATTTCGCTGACAAATGCAATTTAATAACGCAACACCTATTAGGTTCCCGAAATTGAGAGTACGTTTACAGAAATAGCCTTGCTGCACCGGAAAGAATATACTTTATCACAATTTGAAAGCATTGCGACGGCGACTGGCTTATTTGTCGACTTTTTAAAAGCCTATGACTGCTGAACCATAAAGGCCTGCTGCATAAGTTGGATATTTATGGTATAAAAAGTAGGCCTCCAAAAAGGCACAATTTGAAAGCAATACAACGGTGACTGGCTTATTTGGCGACTTTTTAAAAGCCTATGACTGCTGAACCATAAAGGCCTGCTGCATAAGTTGGATATTTATGGTATAAAAAGTAGGCCTCCAAAAAGGCACAATTTGAAAGCAATACAATGGTGACTGGCTTATTTGGCGACTTTTTAAAAGCCTATGACTGCAGAACCATGAAGGTCTGCTGCATAAGTTGGATATTTATGGTATAAAAAGTAGGCCTCCAAAAAGGCACAATTTGAAAGCAATACAACGGTGACTGGCTTATTTGGCGACTTTTTAAAAGCCTATGACTGCTGAACCATAAAGGCCTGCTGCATAAGTTGGATATTTATGGTATAAAAAGTAGGCCTCCAAGAAGGCACAATTTGAAAGCAATACAACGGTGACTGGCTTATTTGGCGACTTTTTAAAAGCCTATGACTGCTGAACCATAAAGGCCTGCTGCATAAGTTGGATATTTATGGTATAAAAAGTAGGCCTCCAAAAAGGCACAATTTGAAAGCAATACAACGGTGACTGGCTTATTTGGCGACATTTTAAAAGCCTATGACTGCTGAACCATAAAGGCCTGCTGCATAAGTTGGATATTTATGGTATAAAAAGTAGGCCTCCAAAAAGGCACAATTTGAAAGCAATACAACGGTGACTGGCTTATTTGGCGACTTTTTAAAAGCCTATGACTGCTGAACCATAAAGGCCTGCTGCATAAGTTGGATATTTATGGTATAAAAAGTAGGCCTCCAAAAAGGCACAATTTGAAAGCAATACAATGGTGACTGGCTTATTTGGCGACTTTTTAAAAGCCTATGACTGCTGAACCATGAAGGTCTGCTGCATAAGTTGGATATTTATGGTATAAAAAGTAGGCCTCCAAAAAGGCACAATTTGAAAGCAATACAACGTTGGCTGGCTTATTTGGCGACTTTTTAAAAGCCTATGACTGCTGAACCATAATGGCCTGCTGCATAAGTTGGATATTTATGGTATAAAAAGTAGGCCTCCAAAAAGGCACAATTTGAAAGCAATACAACGGTGACTGGCTTATTTGGCGACTTTTTAAAAGCCTATGACTGCTGAACCATAAAGGCCTGCTGCATAAGTTGGATATTTATGGTATAAAAAGTAGGCCTCCAAAAAGGCACAATTTGAAAGCAATACAACGGTGACTGGCTTATTTGGCGACTTTTTAAAAGCCTATGACTGCTGAACCATAAAGGCCTGCTGCATAAGTTGGATATTTATGGTATAAAAAGTAGGCCTCCAAAAAGGCACAATTTGAAAGCAATACAACGGTGACTGGCTTATTTGGCGACTTTTTAAAAGCCTATGACTGCTGAACCATGAAGGTCTGCTGCATAAGTTGGATATTTATGGTATAAAAAGTAGGCCTCCAAAAAGGCACAATTTGAAAGCAATACAACGGTGACTGGCTTATTTGGCGACTTTTTAAAAGCCTATGACTGCTGAACCATGAAGGTCTGCTGCATAAGTTGGATATTTATGGTATAAAAAGTAGGCCTCCAAGAAGGCACAATTTGAAAGCAATACAACGGTGACTGGCTTATTTGGCGACTTTTTAAAAGCCTATGACTGCTGAACCATGAAGGTCTGCTGCATAAGTTGGATATTTATGGTATAAAAAGTAGGCCTCCAAAAAGGCACAATTTGAAAGCAATACAACGGTGACTGGCTTATTTGGCGACTTTTTAAAAGCCTATGACTGCTGAACCATGAAGGTCTGCTGCATAAGTTGGATATTTATGGTATAAAAAGTAGGCCTCCAAAAAGGCACAATTTGAAAGCAATACAACGGTGACTGGCTTATTTGGCGACTTTTTAAAAGCCTATGACTGCTGAACCATGAAGGTCTGCTGCATAAGTTGGATATTTATGGTATAAAAAGTAGGCCTCCAAAAAGGCACAATTTGAAAGCAATACAACGGTGACTGGCTTATTTGGCGACTTTTTAAAAGCCTATGACTGCTGAACCATGAAGGTCTGCTGCATAAGTTGGATATTTATGGTATAAAAAGTAGGCCTCCGAAAGGCCTCCAGAATGCGTTAAGCCGCCTACTGGAGGGTTTTTTTTTTCCATTGCCCTACATCTGTAGCCTACATGGTAGAAACAAAGGCTTGATTTTAGGAATGAGAGCACCCCTAAGTTTTTAATATAAACATATGCTAGCTAAATGCACTGGCTGAAAATGTTAATTGACTTTGGTTAATAAGGTGACAGACGACAATTATGCTCTCATTATCCTTGTTTTCAACAAATTCTGATAGTCTAATTTCGGACGCCCTGTTTCTGCCATTTCTGGCGGAAGGGGGGGGGGGGTAGATTTTAATGAATACATGCCTGAGCGGAGGGCGTATTTGCTGCGTTCGAACCTTCATTTTCGCATTTGCGTCAATCGATGCTTGAGAAGCTATGTTCGAGCTTGGATAACATTCTGGGAAACAATATAATGCAATACACATGTTCTTCCATATCCTTTATCACCTCCTTCTAGACGCTTGTTCTAAGAATTTTTTTTAATTAAGGTGAGGTTTTTTTCCTTAGATTTTTCAAAAACACTGTGTGGTATATATTTAAACAATGCCAGATTTGGGGGACAGTCTTTCTTGGGCTTCCCTTTCTTTTCTTTAAAAAAAAAGGTGTACCTGATAGTCTCGGTTAAAAAAATTCTTTAATATAGCCACACTTCAGACATGTCGCGTTTATTTTTTTAATTTATTCTGTGGGAAGCGGCTATCATTCACCACAAGAGCGGAAGCAAGCCTGACGTACAGTTTCTCGCCTTTACTTCTAGCACGCAAAATATAATCACCATGGCTTGCAAATCTGGAATGGTACATCAGTGGGTTGCGAAATAGCGCTGCGCGCAGAAAAAAAAAAAAGAAAGCTGTCTCTGGCACGAGGCCGTTCATAATTTTTTTTTCTCCCGAAATGTTGGCCTTCTCAGAAAGCGGCATTGACTATCGGCCTACTAATAATTGTTTATGGCTAATGGGCGTTTAACGTCCAAAAACGACTCAGGCTACGAGGGACGCCGTAGTGAAGGGCTCAGGAAAATTGCGACAACCTGGGGTTCCTTAACGTGCACTGACATTGCACAGCACACGGGCCTCTAGAATTTCGCCTTCATCGACATTCGACCGCCGCGGTCGGCAGTCGAGCGCCATAACCACTGAGCCACCGCGGCGGCGTCACTACCACATACTGGACAGTCGAATTTATCTGTTATGAAGTGCACATTACATACTCGGTGGCTGCGGTTGGACACAGCTCAGTCGCTCTGTTCAGCGTACCTTCATTCGCTCCCCCAGGAAGGAAGTTTGCGTTCGTCGGATCTTTCCTACCGCGGACAGCATTGCGCTTGGACCGCCCACTGATCGGGTACACTGGCATACTGAAAGTATACGGAATACATATGCTGCGGTAGCTGGTGGTTCGTAAAAAGCGCGAAAGCTTATCCCAGGATTCCTTTCATTGACGCCAGTGTAAGCGATGTATATTCTGCAGATTGAAAAATTCAGCGCAAACTGTGAGAAAACACAGAACAAATAGTTTAGATGGAGATTTAAAATATTTTAACATTTTTATATCCTCTTTATAGGTATCATACTTATCTCTATATGAATGTCCGGACGCACTGAAATACGCCGCGTTATACTGACGGGAATCATATTTATCTGCGTGGCGTTCCTGACGGAAGTCAATCGATTAAGTAATAACTAAACCAATAACAAATAGTTAAATAATAAGGAAAGCACCCTTCAGAACAAATCATAAATGTTTCGTTGTTGACATGTAATCTGTGCACCCCCCCCCCACACACACACACACACAAACTAGTTTGGAACAGAGGCAGAGTGTCCAGTAAAGGAAACTAGACTATATTTCCGCTCCTCCGTCATATACCGAAACAGTACAGAAGCTACAAAACACTTCTTCTTTTAGTGCGAAAGTACTGCTTAACACGGTTCCAACCAAGAATCTTGCGATGCTTGACCTTGAGGGTGATCTTGGCCAACACACGTTTTCGCGTCTCCTCAGTTTAACCCCGTTAACACCCTAACGCTTTTTATTGTTGCTTTTTTTCTTTTTTCGTTCTCTCTCTCTCTCTCTCTCTATATATATATATATATATATATATATATATTCTTTACCACTCCTTTTGTCTTTAGAACAAACTCAGGGGGCTGCAGGGCAGGTCCCCACATGGGACATATGTTACAATTTTTAAGATTTATTTTTATTTTATGGCCACCTGTTCTTCCCCACCCCGGCGATTGACAGGGGCGGGAATGGGTGCGGTGCTCGGACGTACCCGAGACGCGTCTACTGTGTGCATCGCCGTGCAGCTGAGCGAGCGAAGGCGGTGGATGCAGCTTGCGCACTTCTCCCTTTTTTCCTTCACCCTTCCTCCTGCTTCTGGCCAAACAAAGAAAACATTCGGCAGAGGTCTGTCTGGTTTGGAAAGAATGCCAACCGGTTTGTCAGTCGCCGGGTCACTGACCGCAGATCGGGTCACTGACCGCAGACCGTGGATGTAAGAAGGGGGAAGGGTTCCTGGGCAGCGATTTACATTCCCCCGCGACCTCTGAATGCACCATGTCTCAAGTAAGATCATTCTGCGCGGGTGCGGCTCAGTGTCCTGCACAATGCCCCCCCCCCCCCCCCCCCACCCCAAAAAAAAAAAATCGTCATTCTTGTGGCCACACATGCCTCGCAGTGTTCGGCCACTGCTCTTCGATCCCTCTTCACTTGCTTCACGTCCGCTTTGCGCTGCTTCATTCTTTCGGGGAAGTTCTTGGTTCCGCCAATGTACGAGGCCGAGCAGTTCGTCGCCGAGGATCTTGTGTGCCACTCCTTGGGCCTTTTTTTTTTTTTTCGGGTGACGGTCTTTTGGCGGAACAGGAGGCGTCCGATGGTTGAAGTAGGTTTGTGTGCCATTTCTACCCCTTCCTTTCTGAGAATACAGGCCACGGTTTCACCTCAGGCGTTTACATGAACCTGACAGGGCCGGGTTCAGTGGTTCAGTCGAGTTGTCGGGCGGGTAGAAAACCGTTTTGTAGGTTCGTGTAAACTCAGCCGAGGCGGTTCGGGGAGTCGACTGAACTCAACCCTCCAGCTCCGCCGCAAAGGGTGGGTTGACTCCCAGCACGCTTCTCTTCTCGATAGTATTTTCTGCAGAAGCGAGAGCCGGTTTACTACCCGTCAACGCCTTTACACGTGCGGTCGCGCCTCTCAGGACGCGCCACGGGGGTTGATTCGTTCGTTTCGAGTTCATATAAACAGACAGTCGTCTAGTTGGGCTCACCTTGCTCAACTAGATCCCCCGACTCGACCCGCCGTTGTCGGGTTTGACGTCTTTTACATAAGGAATGCAAACAGACAGTCGCCTAGTTGGATTCACCTTGCCTCGACCCGCCGTTGTCGGGTTTGACGTCTTTTACATAAGGAATGCAAACCGACAGTCGTCTAGTTGGATTCACCTTGCTCAACTAGATCCCCCGACTCGACCCGCCGTTGTCGGGTTTGACGTCTTTTACATAAGGAATGCAAACAGACAGTCGCCTAGTTGGATTCACCTTGCTCAACTAGATCCCCCGACTCGACCCGCCGTTGTCGGGTTTGACGTCTTTTACATAAGGAATGCAAACAGACAGTCGCCTAGTTGGATTCACCTTGCTCAACTAGATCCCGCGACTCGACCCGCCGTTGTCGGGTTTGACGTCTTTTACATAAGGAATGCAAACAGACAGTCGCCTAGTTGGATTCACCTTGCTCAACTAGATCCCCCGACTCGACCCGCCGTTGTCGGGTTTGACGTCTTTTACATAAGGAATGCAAACAGACAGTCGCCTAGTTGGATTCACCTTGCTCAACTAGATCCCGCGACTCGACCCGCCGTTGTCGGGTTTGACGTCTTTTACATAAGGAATGCAAACAGACAGTCGCCTAGTTGGATTCACCTTGCTCAACTAGATCCCCCGACTCGACCCGCCGTTGTCGGGTTTGACGTCTTTTACATAAGGAATGCAAACAGACAGTCGCCTAGTTGGATTCACCTTGCTCAACTAGATCCCGCGACTCGACCCGCCGTTGTCGGGTTTGACGTCTTTTACATAAGGAATGCAAACAGACAGTCGCCTAGTTGGATTCACCTTGCTCAACTAGATCCCCCGACTCGACCCGCCGTTGTCGGGTTTGACGTCTTTTACATAAGGAATGCAAACAGACAGTCGCCTAGTTGGATTCACCTTGCTCAACTAGATCCCCCGACTCGACCCGCCGTTGTCGGGTTTGACGTCTTTTACATAAGGAATGCAAACAGACAGTCGTCTAGTTGGATTCACCTTGCTCAACTAGATCCCCCGACTCGACCCGCCGTTGTCGGGTTTGACGTCTTTTACATAAGGAATGCAAACCGACAGTCGTCTAGTTGGATTCACCTTGCTCAACTAGATCCCGCGACTCGACCCGCCGTTGTCGGGTTTGACGTCTTTTACATAAGGAATGCAAACAGACAGTCGTCTAGTTGGATTCACCTTGCTCAACTAGATCCCGCGACTCGACCCGCCGTTGTCGGGTTTGACGTCTTTTACATAAGGAATGCAAACAGACAGTCGTCTAGTTGGATTCACCTTGCTCAACTAGATCCCGCGACTCGACCCGCCGTTGTAGGGTTTGACGTCTTTTACATAAGGAATGCAAACAGACAGTCGTCTAGTTGGATTCACCTTGCTCAACTAGATCCCGCGACTCGACCCGCCGTTGTAGGGTTTGACGTCTTTTACATAAGGAATGCAAACAGACAGTCGTCTAGTTGGATTCACCTTGCTCAACTAGATCCCGCGACTCGACCCGCCGTTGTCGGGTTTGACGTCTTTTACATAAGGAATGCAAACAGACAGTCGCCTAGTTGGATTCACCTTGCTCAACTAGATCCCCCGACTCGACCCGCCGTTGTCGGGTTTGACGTCTTTTACATAAGGAATGCAAACAGACAGTCGCCTAGT
The DNA here is from genome assembly GCA_030143305.2 of Amblyomma americanum. Classification (NCBI taxonomy): domain Eukaryota; kingdom Metazoa; phylum Arthropoda; class Arachnida; order Ixodida; family Ixodidae; genus Amblyomma; species Amblyomma americanum. The sequence goes on along the minus strand of JARKHS020016230.1, from coordinate 13,530 downwards.
TGGATTCACCTTGCTCAACTAGATCCCCCGACTCGACCCGCCGTTGTCGGGTTTGACGTCTTTTACATAAGGAATGCAAACAGACAGTCGTCTAGTTGGATTCACCTTGCTCAACTAGATCCCGCGACTCGACCCGCCGTTGTCGGGTTTGACGTCTTTTACATAAGGAATGCAAACAGACAGTCGTCTAGTTGGATTCACCTTGCTCAACTAGATCCCGCGACTCGACCCGCCGTTGTCGGGTTTGACGTCTTTTACATAAGGAATGCAAACAGACAGTCGTCTAGTTGGATTCACCTTGCTCAACTAGATCCCGCGACTCGACCCGCCGTTGTCGGGTTTGACGTCTTTTACATAAGGAATGCAAACAGACAGTCGTCTAGTTGGATTCACCTTGCTCAACTAGATCCCGCGACTCGACCCGCCGTTGTAGGGTTTGACGTCTTTTACATAAGGAATGCAAACAGACAGTCGTCTAGTTGGATTCACCTTGCTCAACTAGATCCCGCGACTCGACCCGCCGTTGTAGGGTTTGACGTCTTTTACATAAGGAATGCAAACAGACAGTCGTCTAGTTGGATTCACCTTGCTCAACTAGATCCCGCGACTCGACCCGCCGTTGTAGGGTTTGACGTCTTTTACATAAGGAATGCAAACAGACAGTCGTCTAGTTGGATTCACCTTGCTCAACTAGATCCCCCGACTCGACCCGCCGTTGTCGGGTTTGACGTCTTTTACATAAGGAATGCAAACAGACAGTCGTCTAGTTGGATTCACCTTGCTCAACTAGATCCCCCGACTCGACCCGCCGTTGTCGGGTTTGACGTCTTTTACATAAGGAATGCAAACCGACAGTCGTCTAGTTGGATTCACCTTGCTCAACTAGATCCCGCGACTCGACCCGCCGTTGTCGGGTTTGACGTCTTTTACATAAGGAATGCAAACAGACAGTCGTCTAGTTGGATTCACCTTGCTCAACTAGATCCCCGACTCGACCCGCCGTTGTCGGGTTTGACGTCTTTTACATAAGGAATGCAAACAGACAGTCGTCTAGTTGGATTCACCTTGCTCAACTAGATCCCGCGACTCGACCCGCCGTTGTCGGGTTTGACGTCTTTTACATAAGGAATGCAAACAGACAGTCGTCTAGTTGGATTCACCTTGCTCAACTAGATCCCCCGACTCGACCCGCCGTTGTCGGGTTTGACGTCTTTTACATAAGGAATGCAAACAGACAGTCGTCTAGTTGGATTCACCTTGCTCAACTAGATCCCCCGACTCGACCCGCCGTTGTCGGGTTTGACGTCTTTTACATAAGGAATGCAAACGACAGTCGTCTAGTTGGATTCACCTTGCTCAACTAGATCCCGCGACTCGACCCGCCGTTGTAGGGTTTGACGTCTTTTACATAAGGAATGCAAACAGACAGTCGTCTAGTTGGATTCACCTTGCTCAACTAGATCCCCGACTCGACCCGCCGTTGTCGGGTTTGACGTCTTTTACATAAGGAATGCAAACAGACAGTCGTCTAGTTGGATTCACCTTGCTCAACTAGATCCCCCGACTCGACCCGCCGTTGTCGGGTTTGACGTCTTTTACATAAGGAATGCAAACAGACAGTCGTCTAGTTGGATTCACCTTGCTCAACTAGATCCCCCGACTCGACCCGCCGTTGTCGGGTTTGACGTCTTTTACATAAGGAATGCAAACAGACAGTCGTCTAGTTGGATTCACCTTGCTCAACTAGATCCCCCGACTCGACCCGCCGTTGTCGGGTTTGACGTCTTTTACATAAGGAATGCAAACAGACAGTCGTCTAGTTGGATTCACCTTGCTCAACTAGATCCCCCGACTCGACCCGCCGTTGTCGGGTTTGACGTCTTTTACATAAGGAATGCAAACGTGTTTTTTTTTTTCGCTGGTGTTCTTTCGAACTTATTTGACGTCTTTTACATAAGGAATGCAAACAGACAGTCGTCTAGTTGGATTCACCTTGCTCAACTAGATCCCCCGACTCGACCCGCCGTTGTCGGGTTTGACGTCTTTTACATAAGGAATGCAAACAGACAGTCGTCTAGTTGGATTCACCTTGCTCAACTAGATCCCCCGACTCGACCCGCCGTTGTCGGGTTTGACGTCTTTTACATAAGGAATGCAAACAGACAGTCGTCTAGTTGGATTCACCTTGCTCAACTAGATCCCCCGACTCGACCCGCCGTTGTCGGGTTTGACGTCTTTTACATAAGGAATGCAAACAGACAGTCGTCTAGTTGGATTCACCTTGCTCAACTAGATCCCCCGACTCGACCCGCCGTTGTCGGGTTTGACGTCTTTTACATAAGGAATGCAAACAGACAGTCGTCTAGTTGGATTCACCTTGCTCAACTAGATCCCCCGACTCGACCCGCCGTTGTCGGGTTTGACGTCTTTTACATAAGGAATGCAAACAGACAGTCGTCTAGTTGGATTCACCTTGCTCAACTAGATCCCCCGACTCGACCCGCCGTTGTCGGGTTTGACGTCTTTTACATAAGGAATGCAAACAGACAGTCGTCTAGTTGGATTCACCTTGCTCAACTAGATCCCCCGACTCGACCCGCCGTTGTCGGGTTTGACGTCTTTTACATAAGGAATGCAAACAGACAGTCGTCTAGTTGGATTCACCTTGCTCAACTAGATCCCCCGACTCGACCCGCCGTTGTCGGGTTTGACGTCTTTTACATAAGGAATGCAAACAGACAGTCGTCTAGTTGGATTCACCTTGCTCAACTAGATCCCCCGACTCGACCCGCCGTTGTCGGGTTTGACGTCTTTTACATAAGGAATGCAAACAGACAGTCGTCTAGTTGGATTCACCTTGCTCAACTAGATCCCCCGACTCGACCCGCCGTTGTCGGGTTTGACGTCTTTTACATAAGGAATGCAAACAGACAGTCGTCTAGTTGGATTCACCTTGCTCAACTAGATCCCCCGACTCGACCCGCCGTTGTCGGGTTTGACGTCTTTTACATAAGGAATGCAAACAGACAGTCGTCTAGTTGGATTCACCTTGCTCAACTAGATCCCCCGACTCGACCCGCCGTTGTCGGGTTTGACGTCTTTTACATAAGGAATGCAAACGTGTTTTTTTTCGCTGGTGTTGCTCAACTAGATCCCCCGACTCGACCCGCCGTTGTCGGGTTTGACGTCTTTTACATAAGGAATGCAAACAGACAGTCGTCTAGTTGGATTCACCTTGCTCAACTAGATCCCCCGACTCGACCCGCCGTTGTCGGGTTTGACGTCTTTTACATAAGGAATGCAAACAGACAGTCGTCTAGTTGGATTCACCTTGCTCAACTAGATCCCCCGACTCGACCCGCCGTTGTCGGGTTTGACGTCTTTTACATAAGGAATGCAAACGTGTTTTTTTGGTTCGCTGGTGTTGCTCAACTAGATCCCCCGACTCGACCCGCCGTTGTCGGGTTTGACGTCTTTTACATAAGGAATGCAAACAGACAGTCGTCCAGTTGGATTCGCCTGGCTCAGCTAGATCCCCTGACTCGACCCGCCGTTGTCGGATTTGACGTCTTTTACATAAGGAATGCAAGCAGACAGTCGTCTAGTTGGGTTCACCTTGCTCAACTAGATCCCCCGACTCGACCCGCCGTTGTCGGGTTTGACGTCTTTTACATAAGGAATGCAAACAGACAGTCGTCTAGTTGGATTCACCTTGCTCAACTAGATCCCCCGACTCGACCCGCCGTTGTCGGGTTTGACGTCTTTTACATAAGGAATGCAAACGTGTTTTTTTTTTCGCTGGTGTTCTTTCGAACTTAAATTAAATGCTGCACTCTGCTGTTAATAACCTCACACGCCCCATTTCTCGGTAAATTTTGGGTGACTCCATTGACAGGGCTGCACCTTAGTCCTCTCAGGACGCGCCATGGGGGTTGATTCGTTCGTTTCGAGTTCATATAAACAGACAGTCGTCTAGTTGGGTTCACCTTGCTCAACTAGATCCCCCGACTCGACCCGCCGTTGTCGGGTTTGACGTCTTTTACATAAGGAATGCAAACAGACAGTCGTCCTAGTTGGATTCACCTTGCTCAACTAGATCCCCCGACTCGACCCGCCGTTGTCGGGTTTGACGTCTTTTACATAAGGAATGCAAACAGACAGTCGTCTAGTTGGATTCACCTTGCTCAACTAGATCCCCCGACTCGACCCGCCGTTGTCGGGTTTGACGTCTTTTACATAAGGAATGCAAACAGACAGTCGTCCTAGTTGGATTCACCTTGCTCAACTAGATCCCCCGACTCGACCCGCCGTTGTCGGGTTTGACGTCTTTTACATAAGGAATGCAAACAGACAGTCGTCTAGTTGGATTCACCTTGCTCAACTAGATCCCCCGACTCGACCCGCCGTTGTCGGGTTTGACGTCTTTTACATAAGGAATGCAAACAGACAGTCGTCCTAGTTGGATTCACCTTGCTCAACTAGATCCCCCGACTCGACCCGCCGTTGTCGGGTTTGACGTCTTTTACATAAGGAATGCAAACAGACAGTCGTCTAGTTGGATTCACCTTGCTCAACTAGATCCCCCGACTCGACCCGCCGTTGTCGGGTTTGACGTCTTTTACATAAGGAATGCAAACAGACAGTCGTCCTAGTTGGATTCACCTTGCTCAACTAGATCCCCCGACTCGACCCGCCGTTGTCGGGTTTGACGTCTTTTACATAAGGAATGCAAACAGACAGTCGTCTAGTTGGATTCACCTTGCTCAACTAGATCCCCCGACTCGACCCGCCGTTGTCGGGTTTGACGTCTTTTACATAAGGAATGCAAACAGACAGTCGCCTAGTTGGATTCACCTTGCTCAACTAGATCCCCCGACTCGACCCGCCGTTGTCGGGTTTGACGTCTTTTACATAAGGAATGCAAACAGACAGTCGTCTAGTTGGATTCACCTTGCTCAACTAGATCCCCCGACTCGACCCGCCGTTGTCGGGTTTGACGTCTTTTACATAAGGAATGCAAACAGACAGTCGTCTAGTTGGATTCACCTTGCTCAACTAGATCCCCCGACTCGACCCGCCGTTGTCGGGTTTGACGTCTTTTACATAAGGAATGCAAACAGACAGTCGTCCTAGTTGGATTCACCTTGCTCAACTAGATCCCCCGACTCGACCCGCCGTTGTCGGGTTTGACGTCTTTTACATAAGGAATGCAAACAGACAGTCGTCTAGTTGGATTCACCTTGCTCAACTAGATCCCCCGACTCGACCCGCCGTTGTCGGGTTGGACGTCTTTTACATAAGGAATGCAAACAGACAGTCGTTTTGTTTCGCTGGTGTTGCTCAACTAGATCCCCCGACTCGACCCGCCGTTGTCGGGTTTGACGTCTTTTACATAAGGAATGCAAACGTGTTTTTTTTTTCGCTGGTGTTCTTTCGAACTTAAATTAAATGCTGCACTCTGCTGTTAATAACCTCACACGCCCCATTTCTTGGTAAATTTTGGGTGACTCCATTGACAGGGCTGCACCTTAGTCCAGGTTGGTTAACTATAGCTGGCATTCCCAATCCGCTTGGGAATTTCGAAATGGATACATCTCACGAATGCAGCGGCAATTGCCCCTCAAATGGAGATCTCCAGGCAATGGGGTGAACCGAGGGTAGGGCAGGAAAGGAAAGGATACGTTGAAAACTAAACATTTTGACAGATTTGCCTGTCTGGTTGGGTTCGAAGACTTATAATAAACTGCAATCTCCAACCAAAAATTTTAACTTTAACCCAACGTTTCGAAGCCCACTCGGCTCCTTCATCAGGGGTGACTGAGGGCAGTAGCTAGCGTCTTTTAAGTATGGAAGGGAGGGGGGTGGAAAGAACGACAGCTCTGACGCGAAAGGCGCGGGGGAGGGGGAGGGGGTTTAGGCTGTTAGTCACGCTGGCGCACTGCAGGGAGGTGGTGAATGGCGACTTTTTTTCGTTGAGTTGAAGAGCGAAGTCCCTAGGCATATACTGGGGGCAGGTTTCCTTTTGTGCGGTTGATATTGTTTGGGGTGGTTTGGATATGCCAGGATTCCAGAAGGAGCCTCTTGTGGTAATTTGTTTCGGTTCCGAGGATGCGGGTCTCTTCAAAGTTGATTCTATGGTCGGAGTCCTCGGAATGTTCGGCTACTGGATTGCGCTCTCTTGCGAATTTGCGGACGTCGTTTTTATGTTGCCGAATTCTTTCTTTGAAATTTTTGGTTTCGCCGAAGTAGCTTGCATCGCAGTCGGCGCATGGAATTTTGCAGACAATGCCTTGGGCTCTTTCTCTCGGTGGCCGGTCTTCGGGAACAGGTAGGCAAAGAGCAACAGTGTTTGTGGGCTTGTGCGCAACCTGGAGACCCGACTGGAGACCCCACTGAAAGGATACGGTCCTTTGTCCCCCTTCACCACTCCGCACCTCTAGCTTGAACAACCTACTCTCCAGGACACTGGGACAGTGGACCGTCTTCATCGGTTCTCTGCCCCCTTTCCTCTCCTGCGAGGAGAATGCTGTCCTCGAGTACAATGTGAAATCACTGGTGACTGGAAATTTCTTCCGTGAAATGGGGTTAACCGCGATGTCCTGAATCGGTCGTTCCTGTTGGCAGGAGGGCCTCCTTTGAAGGGTATTTGCCACTACATTCTTTACTTGCCTCCAACTATGGATACAGCGCTGGAATTTGGCCATCCATGTCTGCATTTTTGAAAACGAATTCGCGATAGCCTTGTGACGCGTGTCCTACTTTCATTCAAAGCAAGCAAGCCCGAGACTAAATGGCCACTGAGTTGACAAAGAAGTGAACGTCCAAAGACAGTGTCGGAACATTTTTATTGAACGTGGTCACAAATTCGATGAACTTATCTGTTCATTCTCCAATCCGGCTTCAGATCTGCAAGGGATAGAAAATGCAGAGAGGAACTCCTAACAAATCTAAAACCCTGCAACCCGCAGGGATCAACACCTGCAAAGGAAACTGGCACGGCGTAATTCTTAAAAAAAATCTTGCGCCTGCTCATAGCAAAAATAGCTGCACAATTAAGAAAGACAATACACTGGCTTAAGTCCAAAGGCAGTGTCGGAACATTTTTAATGAACGTGGTCACAAATTCGATGAACTTATCTGTTCATTCTCCAATCAGGCTTCAGATCTGCAAGGGATAGAAAATGCAGAGAGGAACTCCTAACAAATCTAAAACCCTGCAACCCGCAGGGATCAACACCTGCAAAGGAAACTGGCACGGGTGTAATTCTTAAAAAAAATCTTGCGCCTGCTCATAGCAAAAATAGCTGCACAATTAAGAAAGACAATACACTGGCTTAAGTCCAAAGGCAGTGTCGGAACATTTTTAATGAACGTGGTCACAAATTCGATGAACTTATATGTTCATTCTCCAATCAGGCTTCAGATCTGCAAGGGATAGAAAATGCAGAGAGGAACTCCTAACAATCTAAAACCCTGCAACCCGCAGGATCAACACCTGCAAAGGAAACTGGCACGGGTGTAACTCTTAAAAAAATCTTGCGCCTGCTCATAGCAAAAATAGCAGCACAATTAAGAAAGACAATACACTGGTGGCCTTAAGAGTTAATATATATATTCTCCTTCATCGTTTCTTCCACCACGCCCCCCCCCCCCCCACCCCTGTTCTTTTCTTCTTTTTTCTTTTTTTTATTATCGTTCTGCCTTTGCCTTAGCTCTGCACCTCGCGCTATCATTTCTCAGTGCCCTCTACAGTGTAGCGCATATTTTCCTGAAGAAAACCCTCGTTCACAGTCAGCATTTTCGCATTCTTGTTCGAAAAGAATGCGAGAGATACCTCTTCATTTCTAGGAGGCGGAACTCGCTGAAAAGACACAATAGAGTAGCCGCAGAGCTTTCCAGTCGATCCAAAATTCCCACTTACTGCTCCAGGGGCTCCAAGGCGCCATAGTCCCAACCCTCATCAGCACTGGTCTTATCTTACCTGCAACAAATGCTCGCTCCCTCCCCGTTTGTGTCCCATGGGAGCAGGTGCACACAGGTGCAGCATTGTATGCACCCTTTGGACAATTCTATCTCGAAAGTTTGTGTTATAGCTTGCGGTAACCAGTGTGGATTCAAATTCGCACAGATTAGGGATTAAGGTACTGCCGGCCCCTCTCCTTTTCCTAAAAAGAATACAATGTGACTCACCTGCCACCGCCCTTAAAACCTTCTGTTGGCAGAGCAGGAAATGAAAACGCTGTCAGTGGACGAGGGTTTTTGGTTTGAAAATTTTTCTGCCAGTTTTCTTGCATTTCGGCAGGCTTGGCGCATGCGCAAGACGTTACTGTAAAGAGGTCCATTGAAGCCATAAACACGTAAAAATGGTTTAGGTGCACAGAAATACATTCAAAAAATTGAGCTCACTACAGTGTTGAAACAGAGGATAAAATTACCAGCAGACCCTTTGGACAATTCTATCTCGAAAGTTTGCGTTATAGCTTGCGGTAACCAGTGGGGATTCAAATTCGCACAGATTAGGATTAAGGTACTGCCGGCCCCTCTCCTTTTCCTAAAAAGAATACAATGTGACTCACCTGCCACCGCCCTTAAAACCTTCTGTTGGCAGAGCAGGAAATGAAAACGCTGTCAGTGGACGAGGGTTTTTGGTTTGAAAATTTTTCTGCCAGTTTTCTTGCATTTCGGCAGGCTTGGCGCATGCGCAAGACGTTACTGTAAAGAGGTCCATTGAAGCCATAAACACGTAAAAATGGTTTAGGTGCACAGAAATACATTCAAAAAATTGAGCTCACTACAGTGTTGAAACAGAGGATAAAATTACCAGCAGACCCTTTGGACAATTCTATCTCGAAAGTTTGCGTTATAGCTTGCGGTAACCAGTGGGGATTCAAATTCGCACAGATTAGGGATTAAGGGACAGCCGGCCCCTCTCCTTTTTCTAAAAAGAATACAATGGAGACCTGCTACCGCCCTTAAAACCTTCTGTTGGCAGAGCAGGAAATGAAAACGCTGTCAGTGGACGAGGGTTTTTGGTTTGAAAATTTTTCTGCCAGTTTTCTTGCATTTCGGCAGGCTTGGCGCATGCGCAAGACGTTACTGTAAAGAGGTCCATTGAAGCCATAAACACGTAAAAATGGTTTAGGTGCACAGAAATACATTCAAAAAATTGAGCTCACTACAGTGTTGAAACAGAGGATAAAATTACCAGCAGACCCTTTGGACAATTCTATCTCGAAAGTTTGCGTTATAGCTTGCGGTAACCAGTGGGGATTCAAATTCGCACAGATTAGGGATTAAGGGACAGCCGGCCCCTCTCCTTTTTCTAAAAAGAATACAATGGAGACCTGCTACCGCCCTTAAAACCTTCTGTTGGCAGAGCAGGAAATGAAAACGCTGTCAGTGGACGAGGGTTTTTGGTTTGAAAATTTTTCTGCCAGTTTTCTTGCATTTCGGCAGGCTTGGCGCATGCGCAAGACGTTACTGTAAAGAGGTCCATTGAAGCCATAAACACGTAAAAATGGTTTAGGTGCACAGAAATACATTCAAAAAATTGAGCTCACTACAGTGTTGAAACAGAGGATAAAATTACCAGCAGACCCTTTGGACAATTCTATCTCGAAAGTTTGCGTTATAGCTTGCGGTAACCAGTGGGGATTCAAATTCGCACAGATTAGGGATTAAGGGACAGCCGGCCCCTCTCCTTTTTCTAAAAAGAATACAATGGAGACCTGCTACCGCCCTTAAAACCTTCTGTTGGCAGAGCAGGAAATGAAAACGCTGTCAGTGGACGAGGGTTTTTGGTTTGAAAATTTTTCTGCCAGTTTTCTTGCATTTCGGCAGGCTTGGCGCATGCGCAAGACGTTAATGTAAAGAGGTCCATTGAAGCCATAAACACGTAAAAATGGTTTAGGTGCACAGAAATACATTCAAAAAATTGAGCTCACTACAGTGTTGAAACAGAGGATAAAATTACCAGCAGGCCCTTTGGACAATTCTATCTCGAAAGTTTGCGTTATAGCTTGCGGTAACCAGTGGGGATTCAAATTCGCACAGATTAGGGATTAAGGGACAGCCGGCCCCTCTCCTTTTTCTAAAAAGAATACAATGGAGACCTGCCACCGCCCTTAAAACCTTCTGTTGGCAGAGCAGGAAATGAAAACGCTGTCAGTGGACGAGGGTTTTTGGTTTGAAAATTTTCTGCAGTTTTCTTGCATTTCGGCAGGCTTGGCGCATGCGCAAGACGTTACTGTAAAGAGGTCCATTGAAGCCATAAGCACGTAAAAATGGTTTAGGTGCACAGAAATGCATTCAAAAAATTGAGCTCACTACAGTGTTGAAACAGAGAATAAAATGACCAGCAGTCCGTGAAATAAACTAGAATAGGCCTATACACGCGTGTGTAGGTGTATGTATATATGCATAAACCTGCTTTCAATAAAACCTTACCGTTGTATGCTCTCTCTCGCTGTCTCTAGTGTGTGCATGTGTGTTGTGGTTGAAACAGAGAATAAAATGACCAGCAGTCCGTGAAACAAACTAGAATAGGCCTATACACGCGTGTATAGGTGTATCTATATATGCATAAACCTGCTTTCAATAAAACCTTACCGTTGTATGCTCTCTCTCGCTGTCTCTAGTGTGTGCATGTGTGTTTTATTTGCGCTAACAAATCATCTTAGAACAGTGCGCAATACAAAAAATAAAACAAGAAATATTAAACTTAACGTTTAATATATATAGTCCCCCCCCCCCCCCCCCACTAATAAAAATATAAGAGCTGGAGTCTCTGCAGCGGATAAAATGGAAAAGATGTGGTCGGTTCAGCTGTGATCTGACGCCATTAATTCAGCGAGATTAAGACGTCATACCGATCGGATCTTGGCATTTTCTCTGGCTATTGCTTAGACGAGCAATCTGAATACTTCAGTAAATATAACTGAATTCTCGCCTGTCTTTTTCTCCGCGGTCTGATTGCACTGATGTTAATTAATGCGAAAGCATTTTATGGTTATATCACGTCAGCAAGAAGTGTCCCCAAATTTTGTCCGCACGAATATGTCGTTCTGTGGAGATAAATGTGCAAGATTTTGTTAGGTAGTGCGTGAGTAGATCACGAAATGAGAAAGTTTGGTTGATGAATTGTAATTAGTTAATTAAATTATTAATGAAAATGAATGCATTGTTTGAAACATGCTTTGTGTGACTGATTCGATGAAGAACGATGTAAATGCGTGAGAAGTCTTACTAGTATATGAAAATAAAAATTAAAATTGAAAAGTAAAGATAACTTTAAAACAGAACAGCGCGCACTTTGACAAGGACTACGAGGAAGACACGACACAGACGAGCGCTGTCTTTTTTTTTTTCGCGCTGTTCTGTTTTAAAATGACTTACCAACTCGCCCAAGCATCCGTTGTAAAGATAACAACACAACAAAATTTCAACTGACAAAAATTTTATAAATAAGGAAATGGAGGGATAAAGAGGAAGGGGAAAGGCATCCGCATTCCCGCTCTTATTAGGAGTGTTAGGAAGCAGTATTAGGAACGGCGACATCAAGTCTCGTTTTTAGCAACGGAGACAGCAAGTCTCGCCTGCTGGCAGCGAGCACATCTGTTTCTACTGTGTGGCTCCGAGCAACTTGATGATGCTTGCTCCAAGGCCTGCCGTCAAGGACCACACGGAGAGGACCGAGGTGTCAGCTGGTTGCAATTACCGAGATTCTTCCGGTCGTGGTGCGGGACCCAAAAGAGCGGAGAGCCGAAATTTGTTGAAGTCTCCGACGCCGCCGCAGCGAGCGAGCGGCCGTTATCTTCCCCAATCGCCGTGACTACGTCGGGGAACAAAAGGGAGCTCGTTTCCGGTGGCTCTTTGTCGTTGAGAGCAGGGCGGCGGGCTGGCGGGCATCGTCCCCAACCTTCGCAAGCCTCTCTAGGGACAAAGGACCACTTTCGGCTTCTCTTCCCGACCTTGTGTTCCGGCCTTGCTTGTCCGTTTCCTCTAATGAAGAAAAGGTGCCGGCAGCACGTGCGAACCTTTGGCTGGCCAGCTGACGTCATCTACCGCAGTCGACGTGACCCCGACTGCATCCTCCTCTCTCTCATGCTCAACAAGGGGCCGGGGGGCATATGTGCGGGGGTGTGAGTTTGTGCGTGTGAGTGAAAGTTTCAAGCCACTCCCACCACGGCGAGGGCGTCCTCAACCTGGGGAATTTAGGGAAGAACTTTAATACTCGACGGCGAATGCAGTTGGATCAGCTCACTTTTGATCTTGACGCTTGTAAATATGTAATTAAAACCAAGTCTTCTTTCTACACTAACGAACCCCTTCACTCAGCGGCACTCCTGTCTTGGTCGAGTGGGCGTCGTCTTGACCTTGGTTCCGTCGAGCAGCGACCCCGATCCGCACCTTCAACAGCAGACTTAATTGCGATCCTGTAATTTTTTCATGAATTGGTGACCCTTAAACAGCTCCTCGTTGTAGTACCCCGACTTCTCCCCCCCCTTCCTCCTCCTCCTCCTCCTGTCGGTCGGTCCCCAACCTTCTTAATTAACCGTTTGGATCACCCTCACCCTCGCAACATCCTCAATGCGAAAATCGGTTACTGCTTGCTGCTACCCAAGATTTTCGCATTGAGGATGTTGCCATGGTGAGGGTGGTCCAAACGGTTAATTAGGTGGGTTGGGGACCGACCGAGAGATTGCTCATCAAATTCAAATTAGTTTTCTTTTTTCACAATATTTTGACAGCCCCGAAGACTTGCCCGATTTTGGATCAATGACCAGCAGCGGGCCGACGCCAGACGCTACAACCTACGAATTCGACGCAACGCGGAATACAAGCCAGGAGACCAAGTCTGGGTGTGGACGCCCGTTCGCCGCCGTGGATTGAGTGAAAAGCCTTTGCGCCGCTATTTCGGCCCGCACAATGTCTTCGTCGGCTAGGTGAACTGAATTATGAAGTCATCCTTGACGCAACGACTGCATCCCAGCGACGCCGCGTACGACCAAAAGTTGTCCATGTCGTCCGTCTAAAGCCCTATTATGAGCGCTAAAGGACGCTGCATTTCCACACGCCGTGTTTATTTTTCACAATCGTTATATGTTTTAAAGCACCTGGTCGAAGCTTTTTTTAAAGGGGAGTAATATGATTGTAGTGTTTGTCATACTTCAAAGCTGCCGTCACGCCGCTTTATCGCTTTGTTTGGATGCAAAACGCGACCAGATTTATCTGGATTGATCGCAGCCAGGCAGAGCGGATTCTGCCTCGTTCCAGAATGTTGTAGTAACTTTGCACGCTTTATCTCGAAATTTCGCTATCAGCTTTAAACTGAGCACGGCCGAGAGCGGCGGGCATTCTGTTCGACAACCGCCTAGCACGCTTGTTGCTACGCCGCCGCCGAGTGACTCAGTCCATTGTGGCCGCAAGTCAGAAATAAAGAGTTTTGTTTAGAAGCTATTTTCGCTGTCTCCTACTCTCTTACGTAGGGGTGACTTCAGTCACCCCTGCGCTACAATATGATAAAGCTGC